>SNQJ01S0126138.1:0-26376 GCA_010110895.2 Picea sitchensis
TGCTTCAACGAAGTCTTGTAGTTGGCGTTAGCCCCTTTTCTCTTGGGCCCTCCTCGGATGTGACCTTGGGAGATTAACTCATGCAAAAACAAAATTTGGGCATGGCCAAAGGCGATTTGAAACCAAACTATTTTTTGGCCCAAAATTCTCCTCGAGCCTCCATGTGTCCTTTATCCAAAACTAAGGTTTGGATTGCGGCCCACCCTCAACTTTTTAAAGTTCACGCCCCTCCAATCCTTACAATGCTGTGGGATTGTCGATCTCCCAATATTGTTGGTACTGTCTGAACTGACGGTTCAGAGCTTTCCTTTTCAAATCCACGGACCAGATTTGCCCCTCCTAAATCAATGGATGTGATCTCCTTCATGATTACAGACTTTAGACATTTCAAATCTAAAACCTTGCTTTCCCCCGTACATCAATATTCCAGAGTTGATGATCTGCGAACACCTATCCTCCTAAATCAACAACCCTACTTCTGCTTCGGGTGTTTGACCTTTCAACTAGATCAACGGTCTTGTGGCCCTCTTCTTGATCAACGGTCGAGATCTTCTTCAGGTCTTCGGACTTCTGAGATCTCAAATCTCAAACTTCACCCTTTTTCCCAATGGTTTTTATCCAAAGGCTATAATCCACAGACGTGTGTCCACTTGATCTGATGATCAAGGATTACTTTGGGTCCTTACCTAAAGTCCAAATATTTGTGCCACTTGTCCTCTATATTTGACGATCGAGGATTGCTTTAGGTCTTTACCCGGAGTTCACATATTTACGCCACGTCTCCTCTAGATCTGACGACTATGAATTACTTCGGGACTTTACCCGGAGTCCACAGATTCATGCCATGTCCCTTCTTAATCTAATGGCTATGAATTACTTCAATACTTTATCCAAATTCTATAGTTTCACGCCACATCCCTTATTAATCTGACGAATATGAATTACTTCGGGATTTTATCCAAATTCCACAGATTCACTCCAAGACCCTTCTTAATCCGATGACTATGAATTACTTTGGGACTTTATCCAGAGTCCACAGATTCACGCCACCTCCCTTCTAGATCAGACAATCCAGATTCACTTTGGACGATCCAACGCTGGAGATTTACTTTGGACAATCTGACGACTGAGATTTTCTTCATCTCTCCGGTTCTTCATGCTTCAGAAGTCTCAAATCTCAAATGAAAACTCTTGAATAGATTTCCCATAGCTGTTGATATGCTGACACGTATATCTTCACGATCAATGGTCAGGATCCTACTTTGGGTGATCTAACGACTGAGATTTACTTCGGCTCTCTGGCTCTCTGAACTTCGGGAGTCTCAGATCTCAACTTAAAACTCTCGCACATATTTCCCCGGAGTCCACGATCTATCGCTATGTGTCCCTCTGGATCTGGCGGTCCAGATTCACTTCGGGTATTTGGGGTTTGGGAATATCAACTTTCAACTAAAAACCCTTGAACATATTCCTCCAGAGTCCATGATTTGTTGCCACGTATCCCTCTCGATATGGTGGTCCAGGTTCACCTTCTGGTGATGGATGGCCTCAAATTACTTCGTGACTTCGGAACTTCGGTAAGTTCCCTTCTCTTGCGTGTGCCAAGTGCTAAGGTTCGTGTACCCTTCTTAGATCAGATATCTATTGATCCTTGGCTTTTTGATCCAATGGCTATTGTCTCTCCTCCTTCTGATATTATGACTTACTCCAACTTAGAATATTTTCTAAGTTCTCGAAGGATTTGACCTTTCCTCCTCCTACAGGCCCATCTCCTGGATTTCTTCTGCACTCATGAAAATGCTATATTTTCTGAGCTTGATATCCTTGAATATTTCTCCATCCCACACACTCCTTTCATCTCAAGGATTATTTCAAAATCATATCAAATATCAGCAATGATTGACGGTTCACAGAAATTGCAGGGCCCCAACATGCATACTCTTTACCTGAGAGTTCAGCCTCCACAATCTGGAAAGTGCTTACTCGATTCTAGTCTAATTGGGATCATTGATCTTCCAGTTTTTCCACAAAATGTGTCCAAGAAACATACCTTTAGAATACATTTTTGTGCCATTGCCACCATTGTCGTCGTTCTAATCCAAATGTAGGACACAATAACAAATCTTGGCTAAATCATTAGTAATTCCATGCAAAGATAAATAATGTTTGATTTGGGTGACCTAGCCTGTGGGATCTCATCCATCAAATTGTTTCACCTCAATCCTCGGAGGGTGGAGGTCTCGAGAAAAGTGGTTAGTATTAGGACCTTGGTAATAGGAAGAGTCATGGTCATCCTGATAAGATGGTTTTTCAAAAAAGGAAGGGTTCTGGGAATGACCCATTAAGTGTTCATTGAGGTCATTGATGTATGAATATTTTTCCTTCAGGATTGCAATATATGAATTAATTGAGCTAATATTGTAATTGATATTCTTGATGTCTTCCTACTTCTCGTGGTTGTCAATAATCAAGAAATTGAGTTCTTGGGCTCTGGTGATAGCCATTTGGAAACATGGGTAGGAAAATTGTATAGGGGAAACAAAAGGGTTATGGAGAGGTGGGTGGGACCACTACAAAGAAGGGTGTCAAATGATAGGTACCACTGGGATTAGGGAAAAAGGGGGATCCAATGGGATAGGGTCCAAATAAGGGTGTTAGGGAAGGGTCGGGTCCACACAAAAAAATTGTGTTAAAAGTGATAGGTATCATTGGAATTGGGGTGAAGAAAGGAACACAATGGGATAAGTCCAAAATAAGTGTGTTGGCGGAGTTATACTCCGTCCTGAATAATACTGCAGTGATGAAATTCCCAAATGCTTAACACGAATAAATCTGTAGTAATTTCACAACCAGAATGCATAAGGCGTAGTTCCATAAAAATATATCTTGTTTGTTTTGTTTTTGTTTCCATTCCTAGGGGTAGGATATTTAAGGTTTCTATAGAAAATGGTTTTCCCTATGCTATATCTCTCTGATATATGTGCAGAGTCCAACAGTAGTACTCAACCCAATATATCAGGGCACTAACTAAGGAGGATAGAATGTACCCTTAGCCATACTACTCAACTACCCAGGTACTAGAGAGTATCTTCCCGAGTGTTGTTCTTAGTGGAACTATAACAGTTAGATGATCGATCGATTTATCTATGGAGGGATTAAGGAAATATAGGCCCATCCATATACATGTGTTGTCTGATGCACTACCACTAGAACGAGTACCAACAATGGTTACAAGGGTGGCCAACAGATGTGTGCTTAAGTACCTCTTGTATTTCCTAAGTGTATGACTCCCTAACCGTGGGTTTATGCATGTAACGACGGATCTCTATAGCTTTAAGATGCCAGAATACATCTCTACCTTGAAAAAATCTAACCCACAATTTTCTACCGAGGAGGGTGCTTTGATACCATTTGTAGTATTCCAGATATAAAATAGTATGCAGAACAAAGAGATTTTAACATATAAATTACAGAGAAACAATAATATAATTAGGACAGTACCATAATAGTACCAAAATAACACGAGAAAGAGCACCTTGATTAATGATAACAATTTTAACTTGCGTCTTCGAGGGGGAAACCTCCAGCATAACAAAACTCTATTACAATAATATCCAAGAAAATATTTTTCATACCCTCATCTTACATTTGACTTATTCTTTGTTATTGCTAGGCCTTATTAATATTGGCCTTTATTACAAATAATTATATTATTCTACCTACATGAGGGGTTAGGGAGGTTAGGTCCCTAACATATTGAGTATGCTATATGGGGAAGGTAATCTTGTACTCTAAGAGAACAGTTCTAGAGCATCCAATGATGTCCCTTTCAACTACATCAAGACATGCATTACTTCTTGTAATGTATCAATGGCAATATGGAGGTATTGCACTTAAGAAATTTTTTAATTGGAGTTAGATGTTTTTTTATCCTTGCTGAGTGCACGTATTAGATCCATCGAGAATAAAAAAACTAAATTATGTTACATATTGTACACAACATAATAAATTCTTTATTTATCAAATGAGTTGGTCTCCTGGTATGTCAAACTAGAGTATGGAAATAAAAATTGTTTGAATCTTAATGAGGATATTACATCAAACTTTGGAAGTGGAGAAGCATACCTCTAACAAATTACCATTTACAAGAGAAATAGTTTATTAAGGATCAAACCTAGTGTTATGTGTAGAGGAGCATACCTCCAATAAATTACCATTTAGTTTATTGAGGATTAAGCCTAGTGGTATGTGTAGATGTGTAACACACCCATGATGGGGCGAAAAAAAAAAATGTCCTCCTTACAGGAACATATCCTTTCCCTCTATGATTCCTAATTTGGGAAGTCTGTGACTCAGCCCAACCCTCCGATCAGGGTTCTCCAATTTTCTAAGTCAAACAAGACTTATAGACCTTGATAGTCTTAAATTTTCTAAGTCAAACAAGACTTATAGACCTTGATAGTCTCACCTCTAAATCAAACACATGCCCTAATTTCCTCGGGTGCGTGTGTATTATGATACTCGCCACCTCTCCTTCGCCAACGGGGTCTCAGAGTTGGCGCTTATCCCTTTTTCTCAACTCCTCATTTGACCTTTACATGACCTCATAAACACACAATTGCGTATACACCAAAGACGGTTTGACACCAAACTATTTTTCGACTCGCAGTTATCCTTGAGTCTCCATGTGTCCTTTCTCCAAACCAGGGTTTGGATTGCGGCACACCCTCAAATTTTTAAAGTTAACGCACCTCCAATCCCCACAATGCTACAAGACCATCGATCTCTATATTAATCTGCGTTCTCCTCGAACTCCATCGGTTCAGATCTTTCATTTTCAAATCCATGGACTAGATATGCCCCTCCTAAATCAACATATGTGATCTCCTTCGTAATTCTGGATTTTGGACTTTTCAAATCTCAAACCCCGCTTCCTTCCATACATCAATCCTCCATAGTTGACGATCCGCGGATACCTCATTCCTAAATCAATGACCCTACTTCTACTTTGGTGTTTGACCTTTCAACTAGACCAAACTAACTCCGGTGGCCTCTTGATCAACAATCGAGATCTCCTTCGGAATCGGACTCCCCGAGATATCAAATTCCAAACTCATCCTTTTCCCAATAGATTTTATCCGGTTGCTATAATCCACGGACGTTGGCAGTCCACTTGATCTAACGATCATGATTACTGGTCTTTACCCTCGAAGTCCATAGATTTTGTGCTTACCTATCCTTGATCCGACGATCGAGGATTTGTTCTGTCTTTAATTGTAGTCTACATATTTATACCATCGCCTCCTATAGACTGACGACTATGAATTACTTCGGATTCTTTATCCAGAGTCCACAAATTCACGCCATGTCCCTTCTTAATCGGACGACTATGAATTACTTCAGAACTTTATCCAGAGTCCAAAGATTCATGCCATGTCCCTTCTTAATCTGACATCTATGAATTACTTCGGGAGTTTACCTAGAGTCCATAGATTCACACCACGCTCTCTTAATCTGACAGCTATGAATTACTATGGGACTTTATCATCCCAGAGTCCATAGATTCACACCACGCCCCTTCCTGGATCGACATGGTCCGCATTCATTTCTGACGATCTGATACCGGAGATTTATCGACGATTTTGACGACCGAGATTTGCTTCGCTACCTATCCGGCTCTTTCACAGGTTTCAGAGTCTCAAATCTCAACTGAAAAACTTCTCGAATAGATTTACCAACATGTTGATATGATGACAATTTATCTCGTGGCGATCAACAACCAGGATCCTACTTCGGGTGATGTGACGACTGATTTACCAAATATACTTCAATAATACCAAGAATAAACCATAAACCATTCACCATAACATGAACACAAGAAATAGAGAAAACCCTTGAGGTAGGGAAACACCATACAATGGATCCCTATTATGGAAGGGATCCTCCCCTGCTCACCTAAGTTCTCTCGAGGGGCATCCTCCCATTGAGGCCACCACCGGGTGACAATACTTCTTCATGTCTCATTACACGTTTAAACCCCTTTATATAGTGCTACCATCTAAGAACATTCTAGAGGGAGGAATATTCTAGAAGTAGAACCTTCTAAGAAGTCCTCTACATTTATTATATATCACTACCCATTTATTATATGTAATTACTATAGTAGTCTTATATAATAATAATATAGTAGACCTTATTCCACCTTACATTGAATGACATCCACTATTATCACTATGGGCCCTCTCAGCCTCCACTACCTCTCTAGCTACCTTACATTCCATCCTTATGAAATCTTTTGTCCTCATGCTTGATGTACAACCATATACAAGGGTCCCATGGATAATTGTGGACACTAATGCTTTAAGAAGACTCCAGAACCAAGGTCCCATGTAGAAAGGAAATCCACCA
Organism: Picea sitchensis; assembly: GCA_010110895.2. Classification (NCBI taxonomy): domain Eukaryota; kingdom Viridiplantae; phylum Streptophyta; class Pinopsida; order Pinales; family Pinaceae; genus Picea; species Picea sitchensis. The sequence continues at coordinate 6,409 of SNQJ01S0126138.1, forward strand.
TGTTCAAGTAGTCCAACCACCATTCTAAGCCCCAGTCCCATGTCCAAGTGCTCATGTGAACTCCCCTGCGGAATATTTTTAAACCCAATAACCAACTCCAAATGATGCCCAAAGATCGGTAACTCTATCATGTGGATCCAAATAAGAAGATCCATCCACATAGTGAAAAATTGTCGTAGAAGCACCAGAATGAATAATACCACTCTAGAATATGTAGACTGAACACTAGTAACTAGCTCCCTCATGGTAACATTGATGTTCTCTACGTAAGGTGGAGTAGAGTCATCAAATAAAATAGATCGGAAAGCATTGTCATCCCAAAATGACAACTATCCATATAGCAACACCAATCAATGCCAATCAGTTTCAAAATCATACCAAGCATATTTCTTAATTATATTCATCCCCGATGTCCACCATAAGAAATATATCCCCGCATGTTATTATTCAATGAATCTTGAATACCACAAAAACTATCACTGAGGCCGCTTGTGAGATTGTTTGGGTGAGGTCGCCTGTGAGGCCATGTGCAAATGCATCCAATCCTCACATCCAATGTGTGAAATAATTAGACTTTGAATGATTCAATAATTCTTCGTTTTGAGAAGAAATAGCCATCTCGATCACCCTATGAACCCTTCGGCTCTCTACGCCTGTTTAAAACCAAAAAACTAGAACAATAAATTACAACAGAAAATCATGGGTTTTTTCTCGAAAAAACCCTAAAAAAACTGCAGAACTTAAAATGCTCATAACTTAACTCTCGGATTCCGCTTCTGGATGATTTTTTTTGAAATTGTGAAATTGTGAGAGGAACTCATATCTATAACACTTGTTTGAGAAAATTCGGCCTCCAACTACTACAGAAATAAAACAAATCGTCGCCGTCCGCTGAAAACCTAAAAATTGGTGATTTTAAAACTTCAATATCTTGACTTCCTGGACTGCTTTTGATCTATTGTTTTCTAACTTGGTTTTTATGAGAGGAACTCATATATACAACCCTTTTCTGCAAATTTTGTACGGAAGAGCACTAAAACTTCGAATGTCACAATTCTCTTTTTTTCTCCTAATTTTTTTTTTTTTCAAAAATAAAAAATATTTTCCCACAATGTTCGCCAAGGAAAGTGCTTTGATAACACTTGTTAAGAACCAAAATTTTAAATACAGCCATCACAATAGATCCAAAGATATCCAATACAATCACCACACAAGATATAGTGTCCATATAGAAAACCACAACTTTATTATAGAAACCCTTGAGGTAGGGAACACTATACAATGGATCCCCATATAAAAGGATCATCTCCTATTCACTTTTGCCTTCGAGGGGTCATCTTCCTATTGAGCTACCGCCCAAATACAATACTTCTTCATGTCTCATTACATTGCTTGAACCCTTTATATAGTGCTACCATCACCTAAGAATATTCTAGGAGGAGGAATCTTCTAGTAGAACCTTCTAAGAAGTCCTATTACATTTATTATATCTAATTACCCATTTATTATATCTAACTACCATAGTGGGTCTTTATTTAATATAGTGGACCTAGTCTACCTTATATTGAATGACCTCCACTATCACTATGGGCCCCTCTCCAGCCCCTCCACTGCCTCTCTAGTTACCTTACAGATTCACACCATGCCCCTTCTTAATCTGACAACTATGAACTACTTCAGTATTTTATCTAGAGTCCACAGATTCACACCAAGTCCCTTCGATCGACGGGTCCGCATTGATCTCTATCGCATCTCGATGCCGGAGATTTCATCGACGATTCGACAACCGAGATTTGTTTCTGCCTGTCCCGCCCTTCAAGGCTGTGATTCTCAAATCTTAACTGAAAACTCTTGAATAGATTTACCAAAGATGTTGATATGATGACACGTATCTCATGGCGATCAACGATCAGGATCCTACGGTGATTCGACAATCGATATTTACCGCTCTCCAAACTTATGGAGTCTCAGATCTCAACTAAACTGCCGACAGATTTTCCTGTGAGTTCATGATCTTTGGCCACATAATTAGATTCACCGGGTGGTCCAGATTCACTTGGGGTCTTTAAGGTTCGGGAATATCAACTTTCAAATGAAAACCTTCTAACATATTCCCTTCCTCCTGAGTTCAAGGATCCATCATATGTATCCTCGACTGGTGGTCCATATTCACTCCGGTGATAGACGACCCTCAAATTACTTTTAGACTTTGAACTTTTGAAAGTTCCCTTGTATGTAGTGTCATGCTAAGGTTCAAAAGTAACCTTGCTTAGAAACAACTGTCATCCTTCACATTGTGATCCAACCACCACTTTCTCTCCTCTCCTCCGAGCCTCTCAATTCTAACTTAGAAGATTTTTCTAAGTGTTCAAAGGCATCAACCTTTTCTTCCTATGGCATGTTCTAGATTTCGCCCCTCAGACTCCAAAACACTATCTTTTCTCAGCTTGACCTCGGCATTTCACTCATCCCACTTGTTCTCATGGTTCTTAGGGATCACAAACTCGTATCAAGGTCAACGATGATTGACGCATTCAAAAACAGGCCCTAATATGTGTAATTTTTACCGTAGAGTTTGACCTCCTCGCAGGCCCTCGAAGTGCTCACTTGATTCTAGTTCATCCTAGACTTGATCTTTCATCCCATCGGTGATCAACCATAAGCAGTAATTATGTCGTGAACTGAAGCATCATCCTCGGGCTATTTTCACTTTCCAATGATCACAACTTCATCTCAAGTTTATGATGTGGATGGTTCATAGCAAATTCTCAAGTGGGGTTCAACTTGACTATTTGTAATTTGACATCCTCTGGAGCCCCAGCCCGAGGTTCCAGACCGTAGGTCACAATGGATCTTCATATAACCTCAATATAATCCCCAATTTTAGTCTGCCTTGCTAAGTGGAATAGGCACAAGTTCATGGTCTCAGACTACTGGTCTGAAGGGAACACCTTCCCAACTTGTGCTTAAGCTCCTAATCAAGGTAGCAGTATCCTGTATGTTACCAAACGGTAACTGTCTGAGGTTTGGTCAGACCTGCACTAAGTGATGTAAATTCCCTGGGAGCCGAGTGATTTACCATGATGGAAAATCAAGAAGAACATAGTTCTCAAGGGAACCAACTACTCATAACTTAATTCATTTAATACGGGGACAGTGAAACCCTTTATAGATATGCCACTCAACATAAAACTATATTTATTTACAATTCATAGCATAAGGCAAGAAAACACTTGTCATAACCATAGAGTGTGATGTGACTGTTGAAAAGGGGTGCTCGTTTCCACCAAAACATAGGCTCACCACTCCCAATGGATTTTATCACTAGCCACCCCCAAGTTTAACAATCTCTTACTTCCAAACAACAAGTTAGGGACAAATGTTACTCTCATTTTCCCACATGAATAATAGATAAGGACTTTGGTTACTTCTACTAGTTCAATCTCTATTTTATGATCAACTCACCTGCTTTCTTTTCATTCTCTTCTCGCACTGCAGAGTTTCCACTGCCTCTGCTTTTCTTCGCATGTCTTCTTCTTCCCACCACACTTCCTTTCCTTCCTCAAGAAGGTTGTGTGTGGCTGTAATTCCCATTCTATGGTTTGGAAGCCTTATGGATGGGTGGTTCACCCATCCCTCATTAACCTTTGAGAGGTCTTCCACCCACCATCCCATCAGGTATTCATTCTTGGTCAGAGGGTTTTTCTGATCTAAGAAATTAATTCTAGTATGGTACTGGTTCGGTAGATGTTATCGCAACCATTTTGGGTTCCCTACACCACCTTTCATAGCATTCATAGTTTTCTCTTAGCACATCCACTCTTTCAACAATCATGCAACACATAACCATATTCTATTAAAATAACATACTTTATATTCATCGAATCTTATACAAAGGTCTATTAAATCAAGCATTCACACTTTTAGGTTTTCTCCATAGTTCCTTGACCAATATAGTTATATTTGGCTGCATTGCTGTATTATAAGATGGAGTTTAGGAAGTACAAGATTTGAACTAAGAAAAAATAAATCTAATGGTAATGGTAAATGTAGATAAATATGTAAGAACATTATTCTGCATTACCAATTAATATGGCTATAATAATAAACAAAACCATGCAATCTCCATTAAAACAAGAAAGAAACATTAAGTCTAAATAAACTCTTTTAGTTTTCTCATTATATTTATATTAAACGCCCTTCAATCAGTACCAACCAAAAAAACACAATACAAAGCTTTTATTTAGTTGTCGAACACTGCACTACTTTCACTCAATAGTTATATTATTAAATATTGAAAATAATAATAACGTTAAATAACTACACTACTTCCTGAATCATATCTTAATATATAATAAAAATATAAACAATAAACACCTGTCATATAACATACATAAATACTACAATGCTAAAGGAATTATAAGAGTCAAGGGGTTTAATAATATGTTGAATACATCTAATATCAATACAGAGAACGATGTCCCATTATTTAACATAAGTTTTAAAACATGATAATGGGCAACAAAACATGGCCATTATTAAAAGTCAGGTTCTAGAATGAACTGTCCATATTCGAAGGATATATTTAATTCTATGAATCTTAACATGTGGATAGCTGTAATTTTTCATATTAGGAGGATATCTTTTGTTTTGTTTTTCTTCATATTTCTCTCACCGCAGATATTTGTTTTATGCATAGTGTTATTGAGTACGAGATTAATGGGAAGTAACTTTTCTTTGGCTTTTGTGGGATGTCTATAATTAGGTTATGGATTTCCATTGAAACGATGCACACACTGGTATATCTGTATTTATGTTAGTAATTAATGGGAAGTAACTTCTCTTTGGCTTTTGTGCTCAGCTTTTGTGCGATGTCTATAATTAGCTATATCAACGAAACATGCAATACAGTGGTATATCTTGTATTTCATGTTTAAAATTAATGGGAAGTAAATTTTCTTTGGCTTTTGTGCTCAGCTCTTGTGGGATGTCTATAATTGGGTTATGGATTTCCAATGAAACAATGCACAAAGTGTTGTATCTGTATTTATTTTATTAATTAACGAAGTTTATGAAAAATCACATAAAATGGTTGGGATGTCTTCATTTTCTTTCGCGCAGTGATGGTAGACATGGCAGAAAACAGAAACAATATACAGGCATCGAACAAACATTACTAAAGGCACGATTTTCACATAATCTGTTATAGTGGAGATATGGCCATATTGAAATAGTGGAGACTGAATTCGTCATTTAGATATTATCTCCTCATCAACATTATCGTCGCTGTAAATCTGCTGGATTTCTGAGAACATTTTTTTGGCTCTCTTTCGTTCAGTGTTTGCCAGACTTTCTTTATTTGAAGTTTTCAAACCCGAGTTCCAATAATTGCTGGTCATGTGTCCGCATCACGTGCATGGACGAAAATCTGATACATTCCAGGGATACGACAATATAGAGAGGGGAGACCAGGCGTGGAATTTCAAATTTACTCATCTTGTTAAGAGAAAAATTGATGAAGGTTAAATTATAAATGTCAAAATATTTAGTATATTGTGTAAATTTCATTGTCATAAATTTTATGCTGAGCAGATCTAATTTCAAAGTTCTAGCTATGATTAGTGGAAGATTTGGAAATCATACTCACAGAGCAAAGTTGAACGTTGAAGCTAAAAAGATCCAAACTAAGGCGTTGGAATTTGTAATTTGGGTGTCCATTTACTCCCTCAACTAACATTGTTCAGATGTCATCTACCTCCCTCACTACTATGCCCCTACTTAGTTCCTTGAAAGCTGAAGCCATGAATTATAGTTATCAACCTAGACGGTATATACTTATAAGACTCTAACATGTAACTATTTACAATAGATTTTGACAAAAAATCTACACAGTTAAACGTCAAATTGACGTTTTTGGTATTTTGATGTTTGTTCAATAATGACCTGTGAATTTCTTTCAAATCAAATTCCAGGCCTGGGGGATAGGATTTGGTAAGCTAGCAATCCCGAGGAGGAATGGTGAAAGTATTTGTAGTATATAGGTTTTAGTTATGAAAACGATGAAGGCAGAACAGACAGGCCCTGCAAAAAGGTCTTTTCTGTGTCGTTTTTTTAGGTTTGTTTATGGACTATGTAGTGGTTTGCTTTTTTTGGCAGGATTGCCTTATCGACAGTATTATCACATTATCAACAGTATATCTGCTGCGATTCCAGAGAATAATGGTTTTTCCCTGTCTTTAGTTCAGTGTTTTGAAGTTTTCAAACTTGGTTACAAATTCTAGCTGTTCACATGTGCCCACTTCATGTGTATAGACAAAAGTCTGATGCTTTTTATGTATACCACTATATATGCATAGTCGGTGGGATTTGGTAAGTCGGCGATCACAGAGAGTGGGCTGTTTTGTTTTTGTCATCAAGGTGGTTTTCTGTAGAATGGCTTTCTAAGTATGATAATGATGAAGGTCGCGCGTCAGTACAGGGCATTTTCTGCGTTTATTTTTGTAGGTTTGTGTATGGAGGGATTTCGAGGAAGAAAGTTCTCTGTGAAAAGGCAAGTGGGCGGCCCTGGCCGTTCCATTGGCTAAAAGCATACAATAATATAAGATGCACGAGAAACTTTTAAAAATTCTAAACATAGAAAATTGGCTAAAACGACAGCAAGAAGATAAGTTTAACACGGATATATATATATATATATAATCATGATAAGCACATTATTGTCATTGTATTAGCACAGCCACATAATTGTGGTTGGATAAACGCATGAAAGGTTGATAAGATGAAAAAGAACCTTTTAAAAAGAACATTTAAATTTTATTATTGATTAACAAATAAATCGTTGAACTACATTTATCTGGTGTTAATATTTAAAAATTACTTTGATAAAATTTAATATATTCTTTTAAATATGATTAGGTAAATGTAAGCAAACACATAAATGGATGTCTTTATACTGTATTTACTTATTTTGTGTGACTACTAAGAATATTCCAGCCATATTGAATAGGTGTACGTGTACGTAAATAAATATCGAGTGAAAAAGTAACGTAATGGGTTGCTCACTAATTTTTTTGTTGCTTGAGTAACTAAATGTTTTTCATTATTTAAACTTAATTATAGGAACTCTATTAGTTTCATACATACTATGACGATATTCTCAATATTATAAGAGCCACATGCTAACCTTGTATTTTTTATATTACAAAACATGCCATCCAAAGGGAGAACAATTTGGTGAGAAGTTAGGTGTTGGCCAATTGAAGTAATACGCTCATTAATTTGTATTTAATAATAATCCTATTTTTATAGAAAGTCTAATTACATATATAGTATGAAGAGATTTATATTTCAAGTTTTTTACCTCTTTTATGGGGTTAAAATGAGGATTTTACGAGTTCTATTTGTATGTCTTTAACTCCATTAATTAAAAGATTTTTTTTGTTTTTTACATTTTATTTTTTCACAGCTTTTATTTAAATATATTGATTATCTAAGTGAAATTTAAATAATTTTGATAAATCTACGAAATTTTGATAAATATATGTTATGTGGCTATTATATATTGAGCACATAAGAAATTACACATCTCTCCCATTATGACTTCATCTCAAGTTAAGATAGACATGCTTAATTAGATTACCTCTTTAATGTACTCTCATATATAAAAATGATATAAAATCATTTTAAGCTAAAGATTTTTTGTTTAGGATTAATGCTTTTGGTTATAAATATTTTATTAAATGTTGAACCTTTGAAAGAAATAAAAAAATTACATCTCCTTTATATCTTACTCCCTCATCTGATCATATCTTACTCATCTCATCTCCCTCATATTGGGAGGTAAAGAAAACCTAATTAATAAGATCTTTTTTACTTCCAATTACAGTTGTAGATATATCCGACCTCGTTAGTCAAAATAATACAATTAAGTCAAAAGCATACGGAAGGGTGCAACCTCATTGACAATGGGTAGATTTTATCAGGGTTTGTGTGCTTAATAAGTTTCTATGGATAGGGATTAGGCATGGCTGGAATATTCTTAGTAGTCACACAAAATAAATGGTTGTGATTTCAATCATTACTTCCTAGTTATTATAAAGACATCCCTTTATGTGTTTATTTTTACATTTATCTAATCATATTTAAAAAAAATTACTTTGATAGCTAACTAATTGCCAAGTAAGTGATTAACATAAATGTTTCATTAACACCACATAAAATGAAGTGGAACCAAGCCATTCTCAATCAACAATGTAAATTTAATATATTTTTAAGGATTATTTCATCTTATGAGCCTTTGGACGTTAACCAGCAGCTATTTAACTACTGTGGTAGTAGTTAAAATAATGGAGAATTAATTGGGATTTCGCTCCAACTGCTTCAGACCATCTTAAGCTGTTTCAAACCGATCCTGATCACACATATATATTTGTATTTCTGGTTGATTAATCCGAACGAATATTTGTCTTCGCTTCCCCGTCTCCGAAATGTTGTGAATCGATTTTCTTTATATGATTTTAAGTTGGTATGAGAGCAGGAGGAGGAGTGTTCCTTCGCTGAGCGTGGATACTGTCTGGAGCGTGTATGCTATCCGTGGAATCGTTGCTCTGAAGTGAGATCAACAAGATATCTGGTGCGCATCTATCACGAGAGTGAAGGATCATCCCTACTGGAGGTTGCGCGATCTACTATGAGAGATCGTTGTTGGTGCGTCGAGAAGGAGAGAGGCAGACTATTGGAGAGGGCGTGGAGCTGCCTATTGAGCGTGAAGGGAGAGTTGAGATTTGAGAGAGAATCGTCTAGTTCCCTTGTGCAGCACTGAGAACGCACCACAGGTAGCATATGGTCTGCGCATATGGGAGTTGGAATCGCGCCTGCAATTTGAGATATGCAATCTGCATAATCAATTCCACGAATCTTTGTTGCATTTAACCTTTGAAGTCTGGTTCGAGAACGCGCGGCTCTACAGTGAATGCGTGAATGCGAATTTTCATTGCCTGCATTTCGTCCTTGGCTTTCTCAACTTGACAAAGAACCACAACTTTGGGAACATTTGAAACAAGACTATTCATAAAAACTTCTACGTAACCATGGACTTCTTGAGCCATCAATCGTGAGGCTGCGATTTTACATCGTGTGGCGATAAAGAAATAAAAAAGGAGATTGATTTCTCGACGAAGTTTGCAAGGATGGTGAATGGTGAATCGGCTGGCAGAAACTCATTTCTCTTCAAACTTTAATCCAACAAATTGATGTCCCAGAAGATAGCATAATTCTGCCATTGGCTAGAGATGCTAAGACTTCTAGTGAAATGTGGAAAACACTTAAAGATGTGTATCAAACTAATAATACTTATCACATTATTTTCCTAAAAAGTAAGTTGCTAAGTATTAAAATGAATATAAATGAGTCTCTCAGTACTTTTCTTGGGTGAATTAAAGAAATAAAAGATAAATTGAGAGATATAGGAGAAAAAGTGGCAAATACTCACCTTGTCACAATTTCCCTAAATGGAATGCTAGAGGACTATCAAATGTTTATAATAGACCTTATAGTGAGGGAGAAAGCTCCAACTTTTGAGGAACTCACAGGTATATTATTTCAAGAGGAAGAGAGGCGCGCGAATCTGAAGCCTCAGAATTTAATTTCTAGCACTATGGACAAGAGATTCCCAAGAATGTTATAAGAATGTTATAAGAAGAAAAATGATGATGAGGCTAGGCATAAAATAGAAAACATTTATGACACTTATGAATGAAAAACCCAATATTGAACCAAAGATCTCAAATTTTTTGTGTGGAATGTTGCATTGTCTGCTGAAAATGATGAAGTTGATGCATGGTTTGCTGATTCTAGGCTTCAATTCACATGACCCATAAATAAAAACCGGTATACAAACACATAATGGTGCCTATATTTATCTTGTAGATGATCACTCTTATCAAATCAATGGATAAGGGAGATATCCTGACACTTTCTGAAAATTATGGAGACACACCACAATGTTGTGTATGTCCCGGGGAAAAAGAAAAACTTGATTTATGTGTTCAAAATTACATATATGAATTTGAAGGTCGAATTCTTCAAGACACATTGTATAGTGGAGGACTTGCAGGATCATTACATAATTGTTGTTTCAAGAGTCCTGGTTGGAGGTTTATACAAACTTGATGTCACTAGAAAGAATCATCAAGCTTTAACTTCTTGTGACTATCCTCATCAAGGGTGATTTTAAGAACCCCCAAATTTATATATGTATAATAAATAATCCCCATGATACATAGGAAAAATTGAAGACTATTTTATCAATAATATAAAATGTATATAATTTTTTACGAATATTTTAGTCAATTATATAATCTTGTAAAATATTGGCTTAATATTTCACCTAATTATAAAATCTTGTAAAATATTGGCTAATCTTCACTAAATTATAAAATCTTGTAAAATATTGGTGAGTGGTGTTGGGTAAAAAAAATGGACTTCTTCACACAGCATTTCACCACATCTACTACAAAGAAGTCAATTAAAATTGATAAAGAGCATTTTGTATAGGCCAATTGCAAATGTGTTTCAATTCCTACAAATGGAGTTCACAACATTGTCAACATTCACTACATCTCGCTACAATAAAGTCAAATCAACATCAACATTCACTACATCTACTACATTGAAGTCAACCAACATTTCACCCAACATCAACATTCACTACATCTACTACAATAAGTCAACCAACATTTCAAGCAAGACATCTGTTATAGTTCGACAAACAATAGTTTTCATAGGCTAATTAAACAAAAGGTGTTTCCATCTACAAATGGACTTATCACAACATTTCACCACATCTTCTACATGGGGCCAATTAAACAACAAGTGTTTCAATCTACAAATGGACTTCCTACATAACATTTCACCATGTCTGGTACAATAAAGTTAACCAAAAATTGACAAAGAGCATTTTGCATAGTCCAATTAAACAATTGCATAGGCCCCACTTAAAAAATGTGTTTCAATCTACAAATGACTTCTAATGATGCCTCACCACATCTACTACATAATCCAATCAAATAACAAGTTTTTCAATCTACAAATGGACTTCAAAAAACATTTCACCCATGATCTCAGTAAAACCAATTCAAAATTGACACCAGGATTTTTCACACAACATTTCACCATGTTCTATTATCTATAGTTCACTACGTCTACTATAGCAAAGTCACCAAAATTGACAATAGGTGTTTCACTCTACAAATGGTCTTCACACAACATTTCACTACATCCTACATGAGCCAATTAAACAACAAGTATTTCAATCTAGAAATGGAATTCACACTACATTTGACCATGTCTCTTATAGTAAAGTCAACCAAAATTGCATAGTTCAATTAAACAAGAGGTCCTTAATAATAAGACACTATCTATGTGAAGAGATAGGTCCTATCTTCATCAAATTCCAACTTCATTTCCGACACATACAAGAAAGAGACAATGTAATAGTTAAATATCAAAAAAATCAATCTTAAAACAACTTTGCATCAAGAAATGTGGCTCCAAAGTTACAATGAAAACACAAAATATAAATTATAGAACCTATTTTTACCCTAAAATGCATCCTCAAATTGGTATATAATTTTGTTATGATAAAGAATTTCCAACCTACTCCAAAAATAGAGGAAGAACGTATCACAAGAATCATATCATCTGTTCTATTCCATTCACTATTTCTTTCACCACCAATGGAACACATATAACGAAATAAGTGTTCCCTAGACTCTCTCATATATACTAGATTAGATCAAATGTTTTGGTATATCAATTTACCAGTTCTCATATTGGTGCTCATTTTATTCAATCTGAACAAGACCCTCTCCAGATGGATTATCATTATGAGCCTCCAAAGAATTATGTTCCGTATCGTCTATTAGGAGAAACTTTGTTATATATATTTTCCCTTCTATCATCATAACTGGACAAGCAAAATTAGTATTTTCATATGGAAATTCTCAAATGCCATACTTTGTTACATATAATCGTAAACATAGCATTCATATGTTTATCAAGCTTGTTCCTCATCTTTGACTTCAAAATGATAGTGCACTAAACATTCTCTCATCCTCCAATGATCCCAAAATCATGGTTTGACACAAATCCGCTAATTTGAAATATTCGATATGTTTTCCGTAATTATTTGATAGCACCTAAAATAGTCCATAGTCTTGTTATTGCACTTATATATTCTAGAGGATTCTCCAGCAATTCTAAATTGATTCCACATTGCTTTGAGGGCTTTGTTGGAAACAATTTCATTGATCCAAAATACCTTCAACTTGTTCTCCATGTATCTCTACCTTCTTGCAAAAGTTGTCCACTAAAGTATTTAATTTTTCCACAATGTCATGTTTTAAAGTAGGTTGAGATTTTAAATTGTTCCAATATTCGAGGTACACCACGCATATTGGCCTCCAACAATTCATCTCAGGGAAATCGTTCTCTTATCTCTAATGACAATGACTGTACTTATCAAGTTATGCCTCACCTAAATTTCACATTGTTGAATTGGTATCTTGACACATGGCACTCTTTGGTGGTTTGTCTTGTCTTATCAATATAATGAAAAAGGAACCATATACCCACGCACTTCCATACATAGTACTTTTTCATCAAACCTCAAATAATTTTCGGTATTTTCTATATCATCGACGTAGTCCAATTTGTAAACTGTGGACCTGCAAAAGAGTTTGGCATCGTATACAAATTATTCAATGAAAGGCATGCAAATTTTCTCGCATTTGTGTATTATGCAATATACATTATGCGACTCTGAGACATTTTCACAAGTACATTCATTTCATCTAGCATAGGAAGAATCTTCAACCAATGTTAATAATGTCTTCTATGTCGGCTATCGAAGAGAAGATCTTGAGCTTTATCTACATCGCTTATTGTTCATACATCACCCTACCATGAGAGGGTAATTAAATAATCTTTGAGCTGTCCATTCAATGAGATCCATCTTGTATCAACATCTTTAATAGCTTGTTTCCATTTTTAAAATAATCACAACAAATTCTAAACTCTGAAAATTGTTTGGGACTATGAGAAAAATATGTATAAGCCTCTCTTACAAGATCTTCAACTTTTGAAACCGATGGAAACTTGCTTACTATTTTAAATGCAAGATTCATCCTATGAGCTATACAATGAATACTCAACATATACTGTGAAGCTGATAGTTGTAGTCTAACACAAAGGCCATTCCTTTGTCCTTGCATTACCGATGCTCCATCCGATCCAACACATACCAACTTTTTCGCAATCATTAAATGATCCATACCTCCACTTTCCTTCAAACTATTATAAACAAGTTCATAAATATTTTCAGTCAGAGAATTCTCCATCATTTTATGAACCCAAGTAGATAGGAATGCCTAATATGTCATTAACCATATAAATACTCATGCAATTCCATGAAGTGTTATCAATAGTTGTAACCTCATCCAGTATTACAATACAAACCTAGCACTTGCAATCTTTTCTTTCATATCATCATTTTCTACTTGAGATGGATATTTTGCCCATTCCCAACCACTGGTTAAAGACCAATGAGAAGATGAAACGTTTGGCATTTGAAGAAAAAGATAGATATTTCATGTAACTGGATAATCATTCATAGGACGACCTTTTGATAAGATGTGAAATACAGTGCTTAATTGTTTTGTCTTGGATAACAAATTTCTTCCATCGTCTTTTCAAATAGAGATTTGATGGTTCCTCCACCTGCCTCTAGTTTTTGCTTGCTTATTAAATATTCACCATATTCATCAGCATATTTGACATCTCCATTCCTCTAAGATTTATCCACAATAGATTTCTCCTCGCCATTCATAATTTTCTTTCATACACCTTTCCTACATGCTTCTCAATTGTATCTAACTCCATCTGAAATGTTGTTGGTTTGCCAAGTTTCCAACTAAATATATTTCATCTAAATTTTGGTTTCCCTTTCTCATTTTTTGGAGGTAATGGATCAATAATTGGAAATTTTGAGACCCAATCTTGTTGGATTCCTCTCCCTATGTCCCATTGGCTTCCAACCAGATTGGGTCTTTTGTCTTTTCCGTGAATTGGTTGCGTTCTTTTCCAATGAAATATTTACGACATTTGTACTGCCAATTTCGTGAAAATGCATTTCATCCTTTACCTCTTCTTCTTTGATCACTAGAGGAACATATTTCATTATCTATTATTTTGATATTAGATGCATTCTCACAAGAGTTGAGATCTCTTTCAAAGACTTCAATCCAAGTATCCACATTCTCTTCATGCTTCGAGAATGTGGATCCTTGGATTGAGATCTTTGAAAATATGATGATAGATCATTTTGTTTTGATCTTTTATTCCCATGATCGGTGTTTGACATCTCAATAAAACATTCCACAATTAAATTTCAAATTGATCTAGAAACTAAAAGTGAAACCTGCGACAGAAATAATATAAAATTAGTAAAATTCCTACCAAGCATAGAATATTCAATTTGAACGAAGTTACTCTAATACTTTCTCCCAAATTTCTCCTCATGTAACCACCAAGATAACTTTATCTTGTTCATTTGAAAAAAATGAAAGATCTACATTTCATTGCTTTTCAACATTCCAATGTTTGAATTGATTAATAAGTTTGAAAGTAAATTGTCACCGGCTTATCAGTCAAGTCTTACAGAATACTGTAAAGGAGTTGTAGCTTAGCCATAAACATAAATGTATATACTATATAGAATATACATTTATTCCAAATTCTTACAAAGATCTATTGGGAGTTTTTCCTTAGCCATAAACCTAAAATAAAAATGATATATATGATACATAGACTAAATGATTACCCATTCCCTTGTTAAGATTTGAAATTTTGAACTCTCTTTCTTTTGTGGGCTTATTTTCAGGAACCTGAACTATTTGATTATCCATGCAATATACACTAAATGTGGACTTCTTGAAGGGTATAGTAGTTTTGAACTCGATATTGACTTGTCTTATTGAAAACATATGGAAGAATTGTGCATATGTATTTCATTCTAGCCCTCAAGCTTAATATTCTTTAATATTCTTTTGGTTTCTTGTAGATTTAGAACTAAATATTTGATGTTTGAGCTTGAGAGTGAGTAAAATTTTCCTTTGAATTTTTTGAACCTTATTTCAACCTTAACAAATGTTTAAATCTATTTAGTTAAGATGAATATTTTCTCAAGTGATCACTTGTCCTCATATTAAACCTTTGGTATGCCACTTTTGAATTAACTAAAGAAGCCATGTTTCAATGCATTTGTGAATAGATGTCAGAAACTAGATCATTGCATTTAATTAGATGATTGAGGTAGAGTAGAGTATCATGCAAATCAATATCTTGGGGAAGATTTGTAGAGGATGGATATGCTCTTACTTTGCTTGGAGTAATGCAATCTATACTTTGTTATGTCATATAAATACATTGAAAACTTGATTTCCATTGTAGAGATTGAATGAGATTTCCCTTGTACTATAAATACTTCTTGAATATCTAATGTATCAATGCCTTTTGTAGATTTGAATTGTGGGATTAAAAAAGTCATTTGTTTTCTTGTAGGCCTTGTAGTTGTTGGTTGATTGAAGAGGTAGGATCGATTTTCAATCAGCATGTGAAATTTAGGGTAATGAAATTGCTTCCATGAATGTTGAGAATCGATGTAGTTGCTTGGAATACCCCCTTTCTCTATTATTTTCAATTCATTGAGCATGTCAATAGACCTATTTAGAAATTTGTGTTCTGGAAACGCAACCTTCTGTAGTTGACAACTCATGTAGGTGCATGTAGAGTGATAGCTCTATAGTTGACAACTTATGTAGGTGCATATAGAGTGATAGTGTTTTAGTTTATAACTCCTATAGCTGCCCAAGAGTGATATTTATGCAATTGGCTTCTCTTGTAGTTGTCTGTAGAGTGATAATTATGTAGTTGAATTTTCCTATAGTTTTCTGTAGAGTGACACTTTTGTAGGAACTTACATAGGATACAATGTGAATCAATATTAGAAACTTTATTTTGTAGGTGTATGGATAAGGTGAGAAGTGAGTGTAGGGAAATGATAGATGAATAAGCCTTAAGATGAATGCATAAGGAAGAAAGTGTGTGCAATTAAAGTATGAGTGAAACGATTGTGCGTGAAAGAAATGAAATGCATGAAACATTGTCTTGAGGGAATGGAGTGATTGTATAGGCATGGAAATAATGTAGGGGAATGTAACGAAATATGTTCATGATCATGTGAGTGCATTGATATGTGTGAAAATTTGTTGGTGTACTCAATTGGTGCATTTGTATATCATTGCACTCAATCTTTGCTCTTTGTACGAGTTCTTAGTTGAGGATCGCTTGAGACCATGGTTGTATTTATTTTCCTATGGATAGAAGTGGATTTAGGATTCAATTGTTTGCTTTGGTATTGGACTTGGATATTTTTAGAGCTTTGAATACCCTATTTTTGTTGCTTGCAATGTCCCTGATTTGCAATGGCATTGGAGGAAGAATGGCGGTTTTGTTGTGAAGGTCGGAATTTCTACGTAGTATAAAGTTTCCATCGCATGCTTCTGGAAATCAAACAATATAATATTTTTTTTGTGCACCTTCCATGAATATAATATTCTTTGTGTGTAAACATAGTTGGGAAGGATCATTACTACTTTGCATAGATTTGCAATTCTACAGACATTGGCTGCATTTGTAAAGAAACCAATTGGAAAATACTCTATCAAAGATACTTCTCTGAATGCGAAGTTGTTTGCTTTGTCTCAGGGATGGGGTGGAAAAGAAGAAGGACTTGGGTTGTTAGCATGCTCTACTAAAGTGGAGATTCATTTTGAGCATATCAGTAGAGCCAGTTGCATATCACTTGCATATCAGCTAGGTTCATTTTGAATTTATCACTGGTTTTAACTGCTCAAAAGATTCTGAAGTGGAACTGCTAAGAGACCTAGGGGCTGTAAGTTATTCATATACCGGAGTTGAGTATGCACCGAAGCGACATCTCCATCTTTGAAGCAAAAGATCGTCAAATATTTACATTGCTGACGTGAAAGTTTGATGATGTGGCAAAGTGGAGAAAAACCGATGAAAGACGTGTGGGAGTGACAAAGAAGATAGGATGCAGTTGGATTGTGGTCAAGGAAAGGTTATACGTATTTTATAGAGACATTGATGAAAGACATGACTAAGAAACTAGGTTGTAGTTGGATTGGGGTGAAGTAAAATTTCATGTATTTTGTGTGAAAAACAATGGAGATATGCGCAGCTTTGGTTCAATTTCAAGGAAAATAACGGATGTTGGAAGTATACCACAAGATAGACTTTGTGATGCATGATGCCCAAGAGTGCATTCCCATGTACAAAAATGATATGTCGGTGATTGCTTTTGGTCCTACCACTAAACCACCTAGCATATCCAGATAATGATCTTCCTCTATGTTGACGCTGCCACACTGATAACAGATTAATCTTGAATAAAATGGATCGAGAAATTATTTAAGGGATGCAAACCATTTCCATTATCTCAAGGGTGGGTTTTGATTCTTGTATGGATTATTAGTGAGAACAAAATATGGAAATTTCCTATAATATTTGTTTATAAAAAAAGTCATGTTTGAATCCCATGCCATAAAAATTCCTTGATACAAGGCTCTCTTATCTAGCTTTGATATGTGGTATATTGGTTTGAATTAAATCTATTGACCATGTCTGACATGGTGAGATATGTTAATAAAGGGTAAAATGAATATATATGCTAATAGAGGGTAAAACGAATCACATGGAAGATAATTTTCCCACTTTGTGCAAGTGCTATGAGCAAGATCTTCTAGCTTTCCCAAGAGTCAATGCTTACTTGGCATAACCACTCTGGAAATACCCAGATATCACGGTGTGCAATGATATCTGGGTATTGCCAGAGTGGTTATTCCAAGGAAGCATTGACTCTTTTCCATCAAATGCTAGTAGAAAATGTAACACCCAATGCAATTACTGTGGTGAGTGTACTTCCAACATGTGCCATTATAGAAACTCTGCAACAGGGTAAGTGCATCCATGGTTACATAATTAAAAATGGATTTGAATCAGATGTTTTTGTGGGTACTTCTCTCATTGACATGTATGCCAAATGTGGTAGTGTGAAGACTGCACGCCATTTATTCTCAATAAAATGTCAAAGAGAGATGTAGTTTTGTGGAGTGCAATGATTGCTGGATGGATTTGTGATTTACCCGGCTCTTCCCGTGATGAGAGAGACGCAATAAAACCAAAACCACATGTCACCTTTATCCGCAGGTTCTATATGCTTGTAGTCAAGGCCGGACCGGCAGATGAGGGCTGGAAGCATTTGATTGCATGGTCCGATTATCACATCATGCCTGTGGGATGGAGCATTAAGGTATGCATGGTTGATCTTCTTGGGTGCTCTGGACATCTGGAAAAGGCTAAAGAGTTCATTAAAAAGATGCCATTAGAAACCAGTTCTACAATTTGGGGGGCCTTGCTTGGTGGTTGCATAATTCATGGAAACATTGAGCTAGCAAAACGTGTGGCAGAAATCATTTTTGAGTTGGACCCTGGAAATGATGGATGTTATGTACTGCTCTCCAATATCTATGTTGTAGCTGGCAGATGGGACGATGTTGAGAAGGTAAGAAAAATGATGAAAGACATGGGGTTGAAAAAGACACCAGGATGCATCTTGATTGAGATAAATAATAAGGTTCATTCATTCTTTGTTGGAGATAGAACACATCCTCAATCTGAGAATATATATACAATGCTGGAGGTCTTGGATGGCCAAATGAAGGATGCAGGCTATGTGCCAAACATAAACTTTTTTTCTGCATGATGTGGAGGAGGAAGTAAATGAACACATGCTCAGCACACACAATGAGAAGCTGGCCATTGCTTTTTGTATTCTCAACACAAAAGTTGGAACCTGTATCAGGATCACAAAAAACCTCCATGTCTGCATTGAATGCCATAATGCTACTAAATTCATATCAAAGATTTTAAGGTAAGAAATACTTGTGAGGGATGCAAATAATTTCCATCGTTTGCTGAAGGATTGTGCTCTTGCAAATATTATTGGTGACATGTAGTATTGAATCTATCTAGACAATGGGAATTTTGAAGACTTCATATTAATTTGCACAAACAATCAACAGGGTCTAAATCTTGTCTTTCTTTTTAAAATAACGCAGTGTTTCGAGGGTGATATTAATTTATTGTTACACATGTACTAACACACATGCACACACATGCAATGAATTGATGAGTCATCCTCGCTACCACCCAAATGATGGAATGTCCCTCACTTCTCTCGGTGCATTTATGTAATGGTTGAAAAGCCCCACAATTTGATTCAAGATACTAAAGTCAATTTGTATATCTTTACTATATAATACAACTAGCTTAAACCTATATAAACTTGGACTTGATATCGATTGATTGGCGTCACTCTAAAGAAAGTGTGGATAGCCAATAGGGAAGCCAATCGAAGTCATGGACAGATTCTTTCTTAACTGAGACAATCTTTTGCTTAACCTGCATAGGGATTTTAACTGTAGACATGACAGAAGGCTCAGGCTTCATTGCTTGGCATGATGATTGATCATGCTCAAGTGCGGCATCTTTCTTTAGTTTAGAATAATTCTGAGAAATACTTTGGATCAAACTCCTAGCCAGCTCTGTTTTCACAAGTGTGGGATCTACTTTTGCAGAGTTGGCGATTTCAGATTTTATTGATGCTGGGCACTGTCCAATTTGTTGGGAGACTTGAGGCTGCACCTGGGAGGCTATATGTATCTTGCTCAAAGTTGAGGTAGATGCCTGTGGAGTTTCAAGTTGTGGCAACACGAAACTAAGCAAGGAAGGCTCAATCTTTACTTTCTTGAGAGGAGGTTCCTGAAT
>SNQJ01S0126140.1:0-26539 GCA_010110895.2 Picea sitchensis
TTTACAATTTTTAGCATGAACTTTTTCAAAAAAAGTAACAAAAGAGAGACTTGAACTCAAGACCTCTTACTTAATAAGGAAAGTTTTAACCAAATGGTCTAGCAAAACATATTGTAATGTTCAGAAGGAGGATTGGGGTTGTTTTTGTTGTTGTTGATGGCCTTGGAGAGCATGCTAAAAAAAAACTCTTTTCACACAAGAAAAAAATTTCGCTTCTCGATGACAACAAGGGTTAGATCTTGGTTAGCTTACCTGGAAGATGCACCTTTTCCTATCTTTTTCTGATTTTCCGAGATCACACAGGGCGCAGGGAAAAGAGAATACGCATATCTAAAAGAGTAGCAACCCAGAAATAAAAAATACAAACCAAAATAAAATCAAAATAAAAATTTGCGGAAATTTAAAAAATGCGTATTCAGGCTTTATACCTCCGGATCTGACTGTAATGGCCGTATATTGGGAAAACAAAAACCTTTTCGAGTGAAACGAAAAGTGTTCCTAAATGAAACGAGTGCTCCAGACGCAATGGAATAGTCCTCTCAGCCCAAAAATGTACGAAAATGCCAGAAAATGGAGATGAGGCAATTCGGCTCCATGATCTCGATCTACAACAGGAGCGGGTCTTCAAACAGGCTCTGATACCATGTTCAAAAACATAGGTATTCCAACAGAGGAAAAACACCTTCAGTAACCACTCACATAACCAGATCAAATATCAACACACCGATTTTTTCACGTGCTAAAACCCCTACGGGGAAACATCCATGGCCCCAACCAACGCAGCCACTTGGAATAGTTTATTAATGCAAAGAAAAAGATTACAGAGAGATTTTACAAGAGAGCTTCTCACAATCGATCATCAGAAAATGATCCTCCATGCTCTTTAAATAGAGATCAAGGACCAATCGGGTGTTAAGCCACATATCAATGGTCGTTAAGATCGAGGAGAGTATGAATCGTCGGATCACTCTCTGTCGGGAACATATCGTGACCGTCGGATTTCCTAACTACAAATGCATACTAATGCATACTAAAGAAACATACTAAGAAACACACTTTTACCTAACAACATATTAGACCAAGTAGATCTTAACTAACTCCTAAGTATCTAAATATCCTAACATTGAGCTGCTGCTTTCCAGAGAATTTCTGACATTTAACACAGGATCTGATCTTAGCACAAACATAGGTGAAGAAACTAGGCCAGAAGTACCCAACCCTGAGAATATTATATTCCGTGGTTCTCCAATAATGATGCCCCCCACATAAACTATCATGAAAATTAGACATAATCTTTTGGGCTTCTTGTGAGTCTAGGCATCTCAAAAGTACTCCCAATGGGTCTTTCTAATACAAGACTTGATCAATAAGGAAGTATTTTATCGATTTGAGTTTTAAGGATCTCACCTTATTCTTTTCCATACCATCTAGAGGCTGTAATTTCTATAGAAAAAATATAATGTCCTTGTACCAGCTTCAATCTACCAATGTAGGGGTGACTTGAGAATCTTTGTCAGTCAATTCAGCTGGCTGATTTTCTCAACATGAGTTGAGGAAATTTACCCCCAAGGCTGAGCAATTTGATTCAGCCAACATCTTGGCTAAACCCTGGCCTTTAACCAATTTGGTAGGATTAATCTCAAGATCAAATTCAAGGATTCTAGCAATCCACTTGCTCCTTTTTCCGTCTATATCTGGCTAAATAAGAATCTCCTTTACAGAAGCTGATGGGACAAAAACAATGACTCTTGAATATAACACATAAACTCTAAAAGACTTGAGAGATTTAACAAATGCATAGGATTGATTATCCATGATGTCATATTTTAGTTCAACATCTCTCAATGCCCTGCTGAAAAAAGAAATGGGTTGCTCTAAGCCTTCAACGTTCTTCTGTAATAAAACAACTGCTACTGTATTAAATGAAGCGAAAGAAAAAATAAGAAAATACTTGGAGTAGTCTGCGCTGATAAGGATCGAGGATTCAGTCAAGGCTTTCTTTATCTGATCAAAAGAGTTACAGGACTCAGCAGTCCATTTGATTTCATTACCTTTCCTCAACATGGCTGTGATATACTTGACCAACTCAACAAAATTTGACACAAACCTTCTCAAAAAATTAATTTTTCCCAAAAAAGAATGAACCTCCTTTTTGGATCTAGGAAGTGACAAGGTTTGGATAGCTTTAACCCTGCTAGAATCAATCCTTACCCCTTCAACTGACACAATATGCCCCAATAATTTTCCCTCCTTGATGACAAACAATGATTTTTTTGGATTCAAAGAGAGACCAAATTTTCTGCATTTCAAGAAGACCTTTTTAAAATGATCATAGTGTTCTTTATCAGATTTAGAGAACACCGTTATGTCATCTAAATAGATAACAACAAACTTTTCTTTCTCTCCAATAAATGCTATGTCCATAGCTCGCTGAAAGGTCGCCCCTGCGTTCATCAAACCAAAAGGCATCTTGGCATACATAAATTTACCCCAAGGGGTGGTGAAGGCAGTCTTCTCTCTATCTTTTGGAAAAATAGAAATATGATTATAAACAGAAAATCCGTCAATCATGGACATCCTGGACGCACCTGTCACCCTCTGTAATATGTGTTGCATCTTGGGTAGAGGGTAATTATCCTTTTTAGAACTTCTGTTCAGATTCCAAAAATCAATGCAAAGTCTGATTTCTCCATTCTTTTTTTATCATCGAGACCAAGTTGGCCACCCATTCAGAATACCTCAAAGGAATAATAATTTTAGCATCTAAAATATTTTTTACCTCTTTCTCCATGATAGGCACCAACATAGGATTCATTTGCCTCAAATTTTGCCTGAAGGGTTTGGTCTCTTCCTTTAATGGGATCTTGTGCTCTATAATGCTGGTGTCATACGTTCTGAGATCTTCATAAGTCCAAGAAAATACATCAACAAATTCCTTTAACAACTCAGTATATTCTGCCCTCTGCTCTCTTGATAGGCTGCTTGACAACTTGACATATTTTGGATCCTTTTCTGTGCCCAAATTGCACTCAGTTATGTTAGCATCATCAGTGGACACTTTCCCCTTCACCGCCACATCATTTTCGTCAAATAATCTTTCCAAAGGAACTAGCCCTTTTGGAATGTGGTTTCTAGGTAGCTACACAATATGATGATTAGCAATTTTATTAAGGAAAACATCATCATGAGGATTAATTTTAGAATCATGATCCTGATCAATGTGTAATGCAAAAAACTCATCAACAGTCTCAAGGGATTTTTTAAGTTCTAGATCAGCTTCGAACACCTTCCAATATTTTACATTGTCCGGTATAGAAGGCCTGTACTTGACTTCTACATCATACTTGAGTTTAGGTGGTAAGGGGATTCTGAAATTGCTTGCTGATACAACCAAAGAATCAACCATGGTATTCTCTTCTCTAGGAATAAATGAAATGTTAAAAGCTGAGAAGAAACTGTCCACCAAGTCCCACACTTCATTCCTATAAGATCTAAGCCTAAGGTGCTTCGTTTGATAAATATTTTTAATCTGATGGACTATTAATTCATCATCCCCAAATACTGATAGCTCTTCTATCCCCATGTCTTTAACAACCCTCAATCCCAATACAAGAGCTTCATACTCTGCCACATTATTAGTAGTTTCAAATTCTAGTTTGTATGACAAAGATATAATCTCTTGAGTCGGTGAGACAAAGACCACTCCAGCACCAACACCTTCCTTAGAAGAGGCTCCATCAAAGAACATATTCCAAACAAAGGTGGTTAGAGGAGACTCCTCACAAAAGGTAACCGACTGTTTTTTGATTTCAAGAGGAGGTTCAAGAGTATTGGTGAGTTGCAAGATGCTAGATCCCAAATCAGTATCAAGAGAAAAAATAGGATGATTTGTGGGGTTTTCTTCATCACTAATGATGTAAGCCAATTGAGCTTCCCTGTAAAGTCTTCTATGCTCCCCCCCCCAAAACGAGAATGGTAGCATATGAGAGATCCATTTGCAAGGTTCCCCCAAGTCTTTTTATCCAAGACCTTGGCAAGAGCATGCTTAACTTGGGGGGAACACCAACCACCACGATATCCATGACTACACTTTTCATGGGCAACTGAAATAGGGTCACAACTAGATCCTTAATGACTCCAAGACACTTCACTTTCTCGGAGTCAAAAGAATATAATTCATGGTAAGTCTTTGTGATTTCTAACCCGAGTTCATCCATAACATTTTTTGGCATGAGATTGTGGGATGCCCCCGAATCCATCAAACAATTATGCAACACCTTATCATGAATATTCAACGATGTATAGAAAGGAGGGGATGAATCATCTCTATCTTCTATCAATGGACCCAAGATAACTGCTGGTTTTTCATTTTGCAGATTTACTGAATTAGTGGCACTTGGAGAGGCTTCGGGTTGTAACATTTTGGAGAGATATTTTTTAAATTCTTCATTTTTTATCAATTCCAAAAAAGGTACAGGGATCTTGATTTTTTGGATCTCATTCTCAAAGCTGAAGGAAGAAGAAGACTTCAAGATCTCTTTGGTTTCAAGAGTAGGATTTCTGACCAGAACTTGGGGATTTTGAGTGTCGATTTCCTTACTGCTAACTGTCACAACCTTGGCATAATTTTCTTTTTGGGCAGGCTGATTAGGAGCATCCGTTTTTTATTCATTCTTTTTGGATCTCAGATTATATCTATTAGGAATTTATTTTTCTTTCTCTCCCTTACTTAATTAATTTATTTGAATATCCATCAAGGATTGCTCATAAGCAAATTGAGTCAAGTGAGGGGATGGGGATGTGTCACCTAAGCAATGAATCTCAGGATCAACTTCTTCCTCCTCTCCTTCTTCATCAACAACCAGGTTGTTCTGTAAAGGAGTTTGTACCCTTTGATCATCTCTCTATCTGTTTCTTGGATCTCTGGGAAGGATTTGGGGAGCATTATTTGGTCTCCTGAAGTTACCTTTGTTATCAGTATTTTGGGTATTTCTGTAGGTCTGTTTTCCTTCCAGTTTTAACTTCTCTATCTCAGTAGAAAGGGATTTTACTAATTTGGTGAGCTCATATACTTGAGGATAAACAATATGGGAGTCAGAGGTTGAGGCTTCAGTTCTTCTTTTTATCATGTCCCTATCAGATTTCCCTTTGATTTTATCATATGCCACTATGTTGGATTCCACCTCCAAGGCTGCATCTTGCATATGAACTAAGGAGGCTGATCTTATTTCTCTCAGTAGAAGGCAAAAATCGGGGTCAAAGGCACTGGCATAAGTGATTTTTGCAGAGGTTTTAGTGGGTTTTATCTCATCAGGAATCTTATTGTACATTTTTTTAAATCTTTTAGAAAAGTCAGAGACATACTCTCCCTCTTTCCTTTTTAGGGATCCAAATTCAGTGATGTAGTACAAAAAGTCCTTTTTGTCCCCCCAGTGCCTCAAGAAGGCCTCGTCTAACGCCTCAATGCCAGTAATGGATCCAGGGGCCAAACCCCTAAACCACTTCCTAGCCTCACCAAAAAGGACTTGGACGAAGACCCTCATCCACACATCCTCATTTTCAATGTTTTTATTATCTGCATAGCTATAGAAGGCAACAAGATGTTCCTCAACAGTTATATCTTCTTCTCTCGTGAATTTGGGCATGTATTTCAAATAATCTCTAGGAGGGAGGGAATTCACTGGCTGAGGTAAGACAAGAGGGGCATATCTTGTATCCACTATGACATCCATCCTATTTGCAAGGGGGTTAGCACTTGCCATTGGATTTGGAACTCTTCGTGAACAAGGAGGAGAAAGGAACTTGATTGTGTGCAGCTTAGGTGAAAAAGGAATGTATGAAGGGAAAAATTCAGTTTTCACAACAAAAGGTTGAGTCTTGGAAGCAAATGGTAAAGTCTACAAGGGGGAGGAGGTTTCATTTTCTTTGGCAGCAGAAATTTTAATAGGAGGAGGGGTAGCAAAACCTAAAGTAGGAAACTTCTGAAGACTCTCAAGACTATACCACTTTACAGTATCAGGGGAAGAAAGAATTTCAAAGATTTCTTCTTTCAAATCAATTTCGAAAGAGGAGTATTCAATAGGAAAATTTTGAAAATCAAGATTCTTAGATACTTCACCAGAAGGTAAAGAAGGATTACTTGATATAAGAACTGGAGCATTAAGAGTGGAATCATGCAACTGACCAGAATCACTTGTAGCAACAACAAAAAAACTTTCTTAAGAAGCTTTTCCCTTCTTGATTATCTTCTCTGGGTCAGCCTCAGGTGAAACCAAAGGTAACTGTGGATTTGATATCGTATGTCTACCTTTAGGCGCCAGAGCTAAAACAATGGAGTCGCCAGGTGCAAGCTGCAATCTTCAAGATACTAAGTTCTAATGCACCTTTAGAACTAGCAAGCTGTGTTGTTTAATCCCAGGAAAAAGTCTCCAAATCATTCCCTGACAACGGTGCCAAGAATGTTAGCACTAGGAACCACCTTCAGATTGCATGGAAGGCAAGCCTAGTACCCATCAGGTTATATGTGAATGTAAAAGAGTTTTGAGGGGTCAAATGGATAAGACTCAAGATGATAATTTTCCAACTCAAAAATCAGGGCTAGCATGCATGAGAAATCAAGGACTTGGCTAACTTCAATCAGTAAGTGGGAGTAAGTATGAACAGAGGGAAGAATTTAGTGAGAGGAATGTAGAGGTTGCTATAAACATCAGGTCTGCAGACAACCTAAGGAAGAAAGACTCTTAACACAATATCTTCTTGAGTTCAGAACTTAAGGACACTAAAGAAACATCATGATAATATAATAATAAAACATATATCATAATATCACCACAACCATTCATGTGAATCATTCAAAGCATGAACAATTTAGCATTAGAAGAAAATAAGTTGGAAAAAGAAGCTGATTTCTACTAACCCAGATGTCTCAAATCAAGTACATAACCACTTCACTGTAACTTCATCAAAATATTACAGTATAAGGGAGCCTTGATCAACCATTCGAACCTACTGAATCATTACTGAATCATTTAATCTATCTATTTATAGCAAAAAGGGAGGCAACAACTGGAGGTGCGAGCTAGCCACCTTACCATGAAAATCTCTAAGAATTTATTCCATCTAACAACTTTACTAACAACCTATGCTATAAAATGGGAAAGTGTTGGTGACTAATCCAACCAATCTTTGAACTAACTTGATCCCCCTTTGGTGCGCAACCCCTTGTTTTCCATGTGTCCTTCAGGGGCATGTGGCTGTCATCATGTTGCCAGCTGCTGTTTCTGCAATTCTTTCCATCATCATCTATCCAAAAAGATGTTAGCTCGACCCTCCTGGATTCCTGGTATCTGTTGGTAGAATCTTTGGGTAGCACTTAGAATAGCACACTTTGTAGTGCCTTCACCAAATTTCACGAGATTCTGTAGCGCAACCTCAAAACTAGACAAGTAGAAAAGGTAGCGCCAAACCTTCGTATCCTCTGTGAAAACTTCAGTCTCTGCGAGAATTTTGGTAGAAAATTTTGGTAGCTCCACTTTGGTGTATCTCTGTGTAGGATTCTGTCCCTGCCAGAAATTCGGTAGTGAATTTTGGTAGCGCCACTGTGTATCCTGTCAAACCTTAGGTAGCTCCATCATAATTCACAACACCTTCACTTGAACATATGCATAATGGGTAGCAACCTCATGTAGTAGCAACTTCATTAGTCTTAGGCGTTTCGACAACATTGTGGGTAGAAAACTGGTGGAATATCAAAAATAGACTATTCCATAGTGCCATAGCGCTACAGAATGTCTGCACTATTACTGCCACAGGGATTAATTCTTTGTAAAAAATCCAAAAATATGAACAGTAAGCACTAAAAGCTTGTATAGGTGGTAGAGGTAGTGTTTCACCAATAGTTTATCCTCACAAAAAGGGACCATCTTCAAAAATGGAGCTCACCTTTCACAAGCTATTTCATTAACCTGACACTTAACCTGACACTCTTTCTTGGAGAAGGAGCATCCTCCTTTGGCACAAAAGGATTCTTCCTTTTAGCAGTGATAGGCTTCTTCAATGGAGCTATGCTCTCCTTGGCTGCTGGTGTCTCCTTTTCAATAGCAGCTTCAACCAATACCTGCAAGTTCCTTTGAGCCACTTCATCTTGAAAATGTTGCAACTCTGCTTTGAGCTTTCTATTCTGAGACTGAAAGCCTCTGTTCTACCTATAAAGGTTTTTGAGCTGCCTATGGAGAGGCTAAGCCTTTCTTGCTGCAAACCTTGCTAGGTCAAGAGTGTGGCTGTAGCCATCCATGAGTTCTTTCATCTTAACTCTGTCAGACATGGATTCCGCTTTCAAATGAGCCACCTCCTTCCTAGCATCCCTAAGTTGCCTGATTAATCTTTTGAATGTTTGGCTGCCAGGTGGAGTAGTGACGTGAACAGTCTCAACATGATTTTTCATGGTTTCCTCTTCCTGCTTCATAGGAATTACCTTTTCTATATCATCAGGCTTCGTGATGCCTTTGCCTTTATCTTTCTTCTTCTGTACAAGGATTTCTTCTTTCTTCTCCACAGGCTTTCCAATGCCTTGGCCCTTATCTTTATTTTTCTATAGGAAAGAGACTTTAGGTAGAGACTGTTCTTCAACAATCTCTTTAGAAGCTGATGCTCTTGTGAAGGGATTTCTGACCTTGATGCTAGTTGTTGAAGGAGATGAGGATAAGTGTAGCTTCTTCCCTTTCTTTGCTATAGGTTTAGTAGAAGAAGGGGATTATTCTAAATCTGGTGGAGGAGGGGGTGAAAGATCTCTCTGTGGAGAAAGACAAGCTTCCTCCTCAGTTTCTGCGACCTCCTTGATGACCTCTTGGTCTTGAATAGGAACTCTGCCTTTATATTCTTGCTAGTACCTACTTTAGCAACACCGGTGGATGGTAAAGGGCTTGCTATCTGTGACTAAGGAGTAGCTTCCATATCAAACTTGAAGTGAGAAGCAATAACAAAATGTTCCCATGAGATGTCTTTCTTACCCAGTTCTTCAGAAACTAGCATTCTAATCAATCCAGAGTGAAAGATGCTAGTATCCACAACCTTAGACTTGGATTGAATCCTATCTGACATCTTGCCTATGCTCCTTAGAAAATAGTAGGGAATATTCATTTCAATTTTACCAGTAAAATACAATAGAAGCCTTATATGGTATTGGTATAATGTGTTGAACCTCCCTTCACACGTAAAGTACCTCTGAATAATCCTCAATATGTTTTCAAACTGCTCAATCAGATGATTCCTTGGCACACCTTTAGACAAATTACCAGCTTGATGTTCAGGCTTAAGGAAATATTTGGCATAGGCTGCATTCAAAGCCATGGCTTTAAACCATTTCTCACCTGTGATAGGGATTCCTGTAGCAGCTGAAATAGAGGCCTCAATCACCTCAAATTCTAGATCCCCTACCTTGGTTTTCAGGCCATCAAAATGTACGACAAACTGCCTTGTCACCTGAGGATGACCTCTTTGCATATTTTGGTAGACTGAGAGGAATCCCACCCTTTGAAAAACTTCTCTGGCCATGGGCTCTGCCTCAAATAGATGCATGTCCATAGGCTCGGTTCTGACCACCTTACCTCCCTTGTGTGACTTATTCATCTGAGGAGTCTCCATTTTTTAGGATAAGAGATTCTTATGGCTATGGAGTGGTGATAACCAGGAGGACCTCAATTCAAAGCTCAAGTGGACAAAACTTCCCTTAAACCATATTGGTTGCTAGCTAACTAAACTGGTTGTTGAAATCCCACCCTTGGATGTGTGCAGGTATGAACACTTAGAAAATGGGAGGATACCCTGTAATTGGCTTTTGAAACTAGGTAGAAACAACCTGATTTAAGTGTCAGAGGAAGCAAGGGAACATAGTTGCTGAGTAGAGCCTCTAAGTAGCGCACCACACATGCAGAGGATTGAACTTGCTTGGATGCTGTGAGCTTAGTATCAATGTTGGGTGGATGTATCAAACTTCGATATGCAGGTAATGATATTTACAGGTTTTAAAGGAGGGAATAAAATTATAGGGTGGAATGAGGAAAGATCTCCTCTAGATATGCAGGCCCGATAACCAAAATTCTGAGCACTATCTTTCCTTGAAATTTATGTGCAGAGGAGAAAAAAACAAAATACCTATGGAATAAAAGGCAGTTTGAAGCCCCAACAAGATTTCAGGAAGAAGTCACGAGCATCACGGGCTCCAAATCTACCTCAGCATCAGATCTGGTAGCGCTACTGTTATTGACTGGTCATAACTGGGAGTTTGAGCAGCGCAACAATCTTGAGTTTTTCAAAAATCACAAATTGTTACCAGAGCTCGTAAATACGAGATCTTGAAAGCAACTTTTAACCAAATCTTGGCGCTGAAAATTAGGAAGAGATGACATCAACATTGTAATCATAAACCATGGTGGAATATGATGAACGAGAAATGCGCTACAGAAACTCCTGATGAGTTGACAGTGATTCATTTCAAAAAATGATTGGATAGGTAAGGAAAGGACAACAAGGCAGGGATAAGAGGGCATGAGTGAGGAAAATGACCTATCAAATCAAGCTATTCGTGGTGTGAATCGATCCTAGTGACAAGTCATGAGGGGATCAAAGATAAATCATGAACAAAATGGTCCTAAGTCCAAATTTGAATGAAGATTAAAACACAAGTCATGACTCAATACTTTATTTATCAAGGGGGCCTTAACAAACACACTTTTAAAAGGGTCAAATGAAAAAAAAAATCCAAGGCTTAGGAAAAGATAAAACTAAAGGCTAAAAACCCAAGGCAACTTAGTGTGATAACATGCTCCTCCCAAGTTTGGTTGAATATGAGTAAGTCATCCAAATATACCAACAAAAAAGAGTTGGTGAAGGGTCTATTGAGCACTCAACACACCCTAAAAAGCCTATGTCAATTTTCTACTTTTTGGGTACCACTTGATTTTTGCATTGTCTGATTAGATTTCATTTTTGTGAAAATGTTTTGCCTTTTGCTTATTATCATGACTCTCATTAGCCTTTCAAACTGTTTTCGGACCTTTAAAACCCCATGACTTGAGCCTGAAGACAGAAGAAAAATCCAAAACACTTCACTTGACACACTTAGAGTTGGCATCGAAAGGAATTCAAAACGGTAAAGAACCACTCGGGAAATCTCGGTCACCGAGCACCAATATTCATCGGCATTAGTAAAAAGCAAGTTTTTTCTGCGTAAATGTTTTATAAAAGGATATCGCCGATAGACAAGGGAAATAGTCATTAATCAAGAAAGAAAAGAAATAGCATATCACTGATACCCAACGTGCCTATCAGAATCAGGGAAGACCTAAAAGGATCGGGACGAACTTTGTGACCACACCAGAGAGTTCTCCCAATTGCCGATCCCCGATGCACTTCGACATCTGGAATTTTTCGAGGAAGTTAATCTTGTGATAGGTATCGCCGATCACTGATCCCAGATACTTTTTAGCATCAACACTTTGAGGCATGTTTTAAACCGAATAAATTAATGAAAACCCCGACTCCGATTAATACAAATGGATTAGGCCACCTATCTTCAACGCCACATGTCTTTACCAGATTGGAGAACTGTACAATTTAGTTTTACCCCGAGTAATTCTTGGTCCCTAGGTCTAAGTCACACCACCGAGTCTGTTTTTCCACGACAAAATTGTACGATGAGATTGATCGACGTCATAACTTTTGCGAGCGACATTGACAAAAGCTTTCATAGCGTATCCCCGATCCCCGATCCACCCATTGAGAAAGTGACACGATGGGGTGTTTTAGTGCTAGATACAATTAGATTCAGAGAATTAAAGGGACTAATTAATACCAAATCCACATTAGTTTCTACCTCATTTCCAATCAACACGACCGTTTGAAATCACCGATAGACCGCATCACCCCCCCGACCTCCGCCGTCAACTCACAATGAATTTAAGTTACAGAGATTCGACGACATATTTGTTTTAAAATTGCACTCATCACATGAATTCAATGGTTGATGCGACACAATAATTTTTTGTTGGTTTAAGTCCTCTTGAGCCGTGGTAAGCGGAATCATTCTGTGTGCTAGGAAATTCACAACATCTTGAGAAATGAGACGAGCAATTCTAGAGCTGTAGAGATCCTGTGAGTATCAAATAACCAGGTTTAGAAAGATTTACAAGTATGTACCCAAGTCTATGTATTTTTACATGTTTACACTTCATATATATCTTTATCCAGTATTTCTCTGTACACAATCTCTAAATATTTATTTCGATTGTAGGAAAAATGCCTCCAAGAAATCCAACCACTAGTCGATCACCGAGGGCGCTGAAGCTGAAAGAACCAGAATTAGGTGAAGGCTCCTCTCCAGGGGTCGCAAGACAATTGGAATTCATGCAAAGACTGAAGTTTGTCATCAAAACATTGACAAAGAAATCTTTTGTTCAGCCTCCGGCCTTTGGAGATATAGAGGCAAGAACAGGGTCCAAAACGACACTCCCGCATTAAGGAGAGCTATTTAACAAAATTAGCCGGGAAGAATACCTAGAATACATCCCACATTGTGATCCTAATGTCAGATCACTTGACAACGAAGTGTTCCCGAACATCCGAAGGTCATACCTGCACATGGTGGCTAGCAGAACCCATGTCTTTCCCTATGTTGAACTCCTTAAGTGGCTCATTGATGACACAAACACACAAAAATGTTTGATCAATGATGACAATGGTGGGTGTGTTGGAGTGTTCCTTCCATTGGAGGTCCATAAGTATTATAAGATTAGAGACCCTCAGGAGCGACTAAACAATGACTTCGTCGTAAAATTCTATGAGCGCCAAAACACCAGCTCTGTGATTGCCTCATGGTGGAGAGAAGATAAGAAGTACACCAACTGGAGCACTGAATGGTACCAGGCGACCAAATTAAGGGAGCCATACATCTACTTGATGGCTCTCATATACCAATTGTATGGGGAGAAATACTGCTCTATATTTTTAGAGGCATGGATGCCTCTAGCTTACACAATGTCCATTTCTGAGAGCGGCTTCAACTGGGGAGCCATCATTTCTAAGCAACTGAGCATCTGCATACAATAGGCTCAGACGCCAAAAGAAGGAGAGACACCAGCCTTCTACATGGCTTCATACTTATTGTATGTCATGTGTGCTTGGAACATCTTTGCTGGCATGAAACTAAGGTTGCACGTCACAAAACTCCCAGTCCATGTATATTTCAACATCTTATGGGAGAACATGTACGAAAAATCTTACTCCCTCATCTGCGATGAATTCATCGCACGTATTTATTTTATTATTTTCAAGAAAGAATTCCTGAGACTATTAGCTGCAGCCAAAAAGATGATATCAAAGGTTGGCTATTGTTATCTGAACAAGCGCGATACCTACATT
This sequence comes from Picea sitchensis, assembly GCA_010110895.2. Lineage (NCBI taxonomy): Eukaryota > Viridiplantae > Streptophyta > Pinopsida > Pinales > Pinaceae > Picea > Picea sitchensis. The sequence continues at coordinate 13,417 of SNQJ01S0126140.1, forward strand.
AGGGTGTTCGGGGCCACCAGAGCACCTCATCTCCTGCCAATGCATGTCCCTGACCGGCTTGTAGTGGGAGAGATATGCTACCAGACTATCCTGCAAGGCTACAACACCGCCTTGGTCAAGGATAAAAACGAGCATTTATACCTTATGGATTCCATGTAGGCTTCTACTTGGTGAAAGACACTGCTCAAGCTAAACAAGAAGGACTGAGCCAATTGGAATTCAGATTCCAGATCGACAGATTCCACAATCATGTTGGAAGCCATTTCACATTTTTATCTTATCCTTATAAGCTGCCCACACAAGTGTTTTGGAACCCTTGATTCTCATCACAATCTTTTGAATAAAACGATATGATTATTTTGCACATTCGCACACCTACCTTTTGTTTGCATTTTCACGACTGCAAGCGTGAAAACCTTGAGTTCAAAGTCATGTCGATGGCATTAAAATCATCCTTGGATTGGTATGAATACTCTTGCTCATGTGGTCGTTTCACTTCTAACTCAATAGTGCTCACACATGAATCGAAACACCAAACTTTTATTCACTTTGCATTTTTGGTTGACATGGTTTCAATTTATAAATTCATGATGCAAATGATTTTGGTGTCTTTCATTAAATATTTGATACAATGGTGGTTTGGTGTTCTATTGTCTTTGGTCAAATTTCTTGGTGCAATGGTTTCATGAGAACACATTGACATAGTGATTAAACCCATGGTGCAATGGTTTCTTACAATGCATAATTTTTATGGTCAAATCTTTGGTGCTAGATTCGAAATATTTTTTTGTTTTAAATCATACAAACACTATTGATTGTGCGGATATTCGGGTCGACTTATCATAGTTTTCAATAGTTGTTTGATTGGCATTGCTTTTAACACACACTAATAGTGATTTGAATCACCATAGCGCCGTCGATTGTACATTTCGATATGAATGTTTTGCATGGGTTTGTTTCTTTCCACCACCCTCGCACACTTAGGCATTAATGCTTGCCTTGTATCTTGGGTTACCTCTGTTGGTTTTGGGGAAATATCTGAGCTTACGGTCCTGCGTATACCATGTCCAAACCCCTGTCCATTTACCCTACTCACTGTGTGCTCTCTCCTATGACTCCTGTAGTGCGAATTTAACCCCCATGCTGTCCAGACTCTGTTATGATTTGATAATGCCAGAGGAGACTGTTCAGGCTAACCACGTGATTGCCTCCCAGAGACCCGTTTTTGCGTGGGCGATTCCGGGCAAACGGTTTTGAATCAGATCAAACCCTTGAAAACCCAAAACCGAAATTATCCCCTTTACCTTCATTGGGGGCGATTTCCTCAGAAATTGGGTTATTACAGAGATCTAGCTCGTCCTTTATAGGTCATTTTTCAGATCTTCTCCGTGGCTGGAAGGTGCATTTTGGTCTACTTTCATTTCCTGAAACGTTTATGAATTCTCCAGGCCTATGCCTCAGAACCCCTTTCACCCCTCCAACCTTGTGCCTCTTTCCCTCTATTGAACCCTTGATCAATCCAAAGATTCATCAAGCAGTCTGTCAGCAAGTTGACAGACAACAGGCTCTGTTCTCTTCAGAAATGTTGAGGCAGCTACAACCTTTGTCAACTCAAAGTTATCCCGACTGAAACGTTTTCCTACAGCCCATGTATGATTATTTCAACATCGATTTTGAATGATTTGGTTTGAACTAGCATAGCCGATTATGTTTGCTCTCAATTAGTTCCGTTTTTTTTATTAGATTAAAAAACGATTCGATTTACTTCGAATTTCCAGGAACGATTTCATTTTTATTCAAATTAGTATAAAAGATTTCGTTCTGGATTAGTATAAACTATTTTTTTTGCATTGAAGATTTGTTTGCTAAAAATCGAATATAGCTATGTTTTGGATTAATACGATTTTATTGTTCTTGGATTGTGTCGGCTCTGAGTTGGTTCGATTCGGTTCTGTTTAGTTTGAATTAAAAAAACGATTCTATTAAGTTTCAGATTGACATAAATGATTGTGTCTGTATTGAATTCATACCAAAGATTTGTTTGATATTCATTTATAGTCTGTTTCCATTGAAATGGATTCAATTACAATTTCGTTTGTTCAGATTTTGCATAAAAGCTTTGGTTTGTTTTGGCATGAATGATTTTCTTTGTTTCAATTAGTAATTAAAGGTTTGTTTAATAGGTCGAATATATTTCTGTTATCATTTGGATTGATTAAAAACGATGTTGTTTGTAAATAAGACCAGCTATAGAATCATGAGATTCTGTAGCTAGTCTTAAAATTTAGATTTTTGTTAATTTTACCAATAAAACATTATCTAAACTTGTGTATTCTTGTCCACCTACAGGTACCTACGAATTTCAATGAAAAATTGGACATGTTGTGGCAGTTTAGAACATGCTTTTTGTGATATAGTTTTGTTTTAAGTTGTTATTCATAGGCAGAAATAGAGACTTGGGAGATTGTTCCTAGATTTTTTGTAAACAGTTTTTTGATAATTCCCACAGGGATGTTTTACCCTGTGGCCTTTATATACTCATTTATTTTTTGTAATGAACCCATCACTGTTGGGAGAACAAAGACTATGGATTTATGATGATACATACTCGAATGGAAGTGGATCTTTTGTAACAACTTTAGCTTTCAATTTATCATACTTTCGTTCAAGTTTTGTGCATTTTAATTTGTGATCAAGTCATTGACTACTTTAGATATCGAGACTTGTTACAGGTTAATGCGTTGTGATTTAAATTCTATCCATATCTTATGTATCTCATTTTTAGTACAACAATCACTTTGTTTGAATTTAATTAACAGAAGGTTTATCTTCTTAATTAAATGAACTGTTCTGTACAGATCTTCGCACAGGGATTTATCTAGCTGTGATGATTTGTAAATTTTGAGATTGCTGTCGTTTTATGTCTTGTTTGTTTTGTCATCTGTATTCAAAGAGCACTGTTGCTTCCTGTTTATGAGAAGCTTGTGGAGAATCTGGTGCGGGTTTCCTCCCATCAAATAGCTAAATCAACTACCGTGCACAGGACAAATAGGAAGCGTTACTTCAGGTTAGTTCGTTATTTGCAATTTAATAGTTAATAAATTAGAGAATTCTCAGTAGTTTAGATAGATACATAGTTCAGTTTTATAGTTAGGATCATTATGGTTCAGCTTAGATAGTTTTCATTTTGTTTGTTTCTCATAAAAATTATAAAAAGTCAAAAATAATAATTTTGCTTTCATAAGACATTTTACCATTGATTTTTGCAAATTTAGATTAAAATTTGTATTCTGTAAGTACTGTAAATATATAATTGAGATCTGATTCTGTTAATAACTGAACTTTTAATTTCATAGAATTATTATTGTATAATATTAGTAAGAAGTAATAGGCTGTATATATATATATTTCAGATTTGTATATATGGTTGTTGTAGTTCTTTCTCATTTAGATTAGTTCCTTTAGTTTAGTTTTTCTTTTCGTTTCTTAGGACTTAGATCGGACAGGCCATTCAAACCGATGCGAGTGGATCATCCCAACGACTTGGGTTATTTAGACAACGGCGGACCACTCCTCAGGTTAAGCGAGAGTTCATTTTGCCCGTCAAAATGGCTAGAAGGAGGCGGTGACAAGTTGGCCTTGTAGGAACCTTTATTTTAAATGTATTCAATTTCCCCATGGCTCCCCAAATCAGCGTGTTGGAACATGCTTTCAATTTCTCGTTACCCAATGTTCCCAATGAGACAATCTCTCACTTTTCCAAACTCACCTGCAGTGAATGGGGCAATATATCTGCTAAAGACCACCTTAACAAGTTTTGGTGCAAATGCATCAAACATGACATCTAAGATTTAAGATTTTTATGCAGACTTTTCGCTTTTACTTTTAGAGGTAGGATCAAACATTGGTTTGAATCCTTTCCGACATGTCACATTTTGATTGGTTTCAATTTGTAGATGAGTTTCTACATTGGTTTGAATCCTTTCCAGCATGTCACATTTTTGATTGGTTTCAATTTGTAGATGAGTTTCTAGATTCTTTTGAAATTTATGATTTTGATCAATTATGTGAAGAATTTCATACTTCGCTAATCAACGACGATTCATCTTTAGAAGACTTTTTGACAAGAGTCTATCATATCCTCTGTAAATTTAATCTTGATGACATGTCATTGGCATTGAATCTCTTCTATGATGCTTCCATCCCTTCCATCCAGTCATGTTCAATCACGAATGAAGAACCAATTGCAAATCTTATCACTCAACTGCAAGAACAATCTTCTTCGCAAGAAGAGAAAAATTCTTCCGATAATGTTGAACAAGCCAGGGAGGTAGAATCTATTGACCAGGCTCTTATTGACAACCAAATTGGTTTTTCCTTTGAATCATTGTATTTTCAGTCTAAGACTAGTATGGAAGATGATTCATCTCTGGCTCAAGGTGAACACCCTCATTCTTGTAACTCATTCTCTAATCAACATTTAAAATCAGTCATTGAAGAACACTTAAGCGACGAAAATCATCTTGAATGTTCTAGTACTCCTATGAAACTGATTAGAGAAGAAGTCACGCAACTAGAAGAAGAAACTTTAAACCTTCATCCTCAAAATGCACTTTGTTCACAGGAAAGACTAGATGTTTGTCACATAAATTTTGAATTATCTATCACACAAAAGGAAAATCCAGATGATCATATTATGTTGAGGAATTCGTCACCAAAATAGAGTGAGAGTTTTAAAGAAAGTGAAGAGAATTGTCTTGAGAATACCATTGTTGAGTATCATAGTTCAAGAGATTATTTTCATCTTCTTATTTCTGATTCCTTTTATTCTTTATATCCCGATCTATTCCTAGATTCTGGTGGACTTGACATCTTACCTACAACATACTACTCTTTTCCACCACAATCATATCCTTTCGATATACTAAATTTTGGTGAAATCAATTCCAAACCTAACATTGATAAACTTGGATTTGATGCTTGTTCACTTTCATCACTCACATGGGAAAAGGACATGTTGCGAGATGATTTTACATAGTTTATTGTTGAAAAGGACAATGCATTATATCTTATGGAGATCAAACATTCTAAGTTGCATATTTGTTCTTTGCTTAGCTCGAATCTTGATGTTTATGCTTCACATTTTTAAATGATCAATCTCATCGAAGGAAACATTCAAACCAATGATCTAATTGATTGCACGAATCCTCCTATGATGAGTTTCCCATTGATATATTCATTTCATCAAAGTTATGGTTTGCATCCCCATTTTTGTGACATGATCTTAGGATGGCTTGAATATTCCCTCAATATATAAAAATATTTCATAATAAAGACAAAGTTGAGCTTGCTTTCTTTTTACCCAAGTATCTTGGAAGTAGGCGTGACATATTTCTTTTAGATCCTCCATGTGAATAAATTAATGAGTACTTAGAGAACTGTCAGGAGGATGGGGCAGTTCAGCCTTGGATGATGGTTATTCCATTTCCTCGTAATCTTGACAATTTTTTCAAAACTACTTACACTCGCCCATGCCATTATGACCCTTATCACGACAAGATTGCGCAATGGCTGGAGGATTCGTACAACAAGAATATCCAAGGAAATGGTAAGATCATGCTTACTTTGTTTTTAGATGATGATTATGAAGGTAAGTGTGATATGTTTCTGTCATTTGTTTATATATTACCATTCTTATTAATAATTTTTGATTTTGTTTCCATTGCAGGATTGGAGTCACTTCGATGGCTACATTGGAAGCATGACTTCACTTAGTATTTTTGATTTGTTTAGTAGTTAGAGTAGGTTTAGGAATAGGTTTTCCTTTCAGTTGTATTTCTCACTATTTCTCTTTTTAATAATGCAGTCATGAATGCAAGTGGGCGCACCACGAGAACCATAATACGGCTGTATTCAGGGAAGTCTCCTTGATCCTTTTCTCTTTACTTCTAGTTGAACATCTATTTAAAAAAAATGCAGTATCGTCATGACAATCTTAAATGGAAAGTAAAGAGATAAATAAATCTGAATCAACCCTGACCCAAGGTACCACGAGTAAGACTGCTTTCTCATCAAACAGGATTTTCCTTTCTTTCTTTCAGTTTCCCAAGGGATTTGTTGCATGAGGTTTTCAGATGCACCTTCTGTACATATTTTCTTTTGTTTTTTTTGGATTTCTTTGCTTTCAAATATTTCTTCGCTGGTGTGTTTTGTTTCCATTTATTCTTATCAGTCTTTCTTGTTGAAATACACATACCTGCATTATGAACTATTCAGACAAAGAAAACAGAAAATTCTTTCTCTGAAATGATTGCTGAAAAGTTGTCTAAACATCAATTATAATATACTTTTGAAATTTACAGCCATGATGAGAAAATATTGTTGTTTGAAAGAAGTTTATTGATTTCAATCTGTAAGTAAAGCTTGTCACAAGCATCTATTATCTTCTTACGCTGTCCCTGTTCCTTAAGGGAATACCTCAGAAGATGTCTCCCTGCTTTCGAAGGTCGGTTTTGCAAACAAACCATCTCTGAATCTTAATGAAGGACAGTTTTAAAAAATTCTTTCAAGGTCTGTAAAAAATATGTCCAAAATATCATAATTTTCAGCGTCACCTCGCTCAATTTTATATCTTTAAAAAACTAAACAAATCATAAAAGAGCTGTGGGAAGTGCTTGTAAACCTGCCGGGATACTGAACAGGTCTGCTGGAAGCGGTAAATGCATGCATGACGCCAAGACAACTTCGTCGGGGTACTGAACAGGCCCACTGGCAGCGAAGCAATGTCGAGTATATGAAAATTTGTAAGTATGAAATCTCCTGACCTTAAAATGTCCTTTATTTTGATCTGGAACTTCTTGGCAAGATACAGATATCAGAGTGGGTTAAATGGAAACCCTGCCGAGGCTATGGACGCCTGCTGGCAGCAGTGGCTCTGACAACAGTATTGGAGATTTATCTTTAATGTCATGACTCACTTGTCTTAAGACTGTTATCAGTTTTCGTCTTTTAAGAACAACTGGAATTGATTAATGATGATGTTTAGACAATTTTCTGGTTATTTTTGAGTTAGAATTATTCTCATATCATAATCTGGATTTTTTCTTTTGGCAGAGATAACTGCTTCTACCAGTTTGTCGCCATTGTTGGCAGCCATTTCAAATTTTTATCCTATCCTTATAAGCTGCCCACACAAGTGTTTTGGAACCCTTGATTCTCATCACAATCTTTTGAATAAAACGATATGATTATTTTGCACATTTGCACACCTGCCTTTTGTTTGCGTTTTCATGACTGCAAGTGTGAAAACCTTGAGTTTGAAGTCATGTCGATGGCATTAAAATCATCCTTGGATTGGTATGAATACTCTTGTTCATGTGGTCGTTTCACTTCTAACTCAATAGTGCTCACACATGAATCGAAACACCAAACTTTTATTCACTTTGCATTTTTGGTTGACATGGTTTCAATTTATAAATTCATGATGCAAATGATTTTGGTGTCTTTGATTAAATATTTGATACAATCGTGGTTTGGTGTTCTATTGTCTTTGGTCAAATTTCTTGGTGCAATGGTTTCATGATAACACATTGACATAGTGGTTAAACCCATGGTGCAATGGTTTCTTACAATGCATAATTTTTATGGTCAAATCTTTGGTGCTAGATTCAAAATATTGTTTTGTTTTAAATCATACAAACACTATTGATTGTGCGGATATTTGGGTCGACTTATCATAGTTTTCAATAGTTGTTTGATTGGCATTGCTTTTAACACACACTAATAATGATTTGAATCACCATAGCGTCGTCGATTGTACATTTCAATATGAATGTTTTGCATGGGATTGTTTCGTTCCACCACCCTCGCACACTTAGGCATTAATGCCTGCCTTGTATCTCGAGTTACCTTTGTTGGTTTTGGGGAAATATCTGAGCTTACGGTCCTGCGTATACCCTATCCAAACCCCTGTTCATTTACCCTGCTCACTGTGTGCTCTCTCCTATGACTCCTGTAGGGCGAATTTAACCCCCATGGTGTCCAGACTCTGTTATGATTTGATAATGCCAGAGGAGACTGTTCAGGCTAACCACGTGATTGCCTCCCAGAGACCCATTTTTGCGTGGGCGATTCTGGGCAAACGGTTTTGAATCAGATCAAACCCTTGAAAAACCAGAACCGAAATTATCCCCTTTACCTTCATCATGGGCGATTTCCTCAGAAATTGGGTTATTACAGAGATCTAACTCGTCCTTTATAGGTCATTTTTTAGATCTTCTCCGTGGCTGGAAGGTGCATTTTGGTCTGCTTGCATTTGCTGAAACGTCTATGAATTCTCCAGGCCTGTGCCTCAGAACCCCTTTCACCCCTCCAACCTTGTGCCTCTTTCCCTCTGTTGAACCCTTGATCAATCCAAAGATTCATCAAGCAGTCTGTCAGCAATTTGAAAGACAATAGGCTCTGTTCTCTTCAGAAATGTTGAGGCAGCTACAACCTTTGTCAACTCAAAGTTATCCTGACTGAAATGTTTTCCTACAGCACAGGTATGATTATTTCAACATCAATTTTGAATGATTTGGTTTGAACTAACATAGACGATTATGTTTGCTCTCAATTAGTTCCGTTTGTTTTATTAGATTAAAAAACGATTCGATTTACTTCGAATTTCTAGGAACGATTTCATTTTTATTCGAATTAGTATAAAAGATTTCGTTCTGGATTAGTATAAACTATTTTGTTTGCATTGAAGATTTGTTTGCTAAAAATCGAATATAGCTATGTTTTGGATTAATACGATTTTATTGTTCTTGGATTGTGTCGTCTTTGAGTTAGTTCGATTCGGTTTTGTTTAGTTTGAATTAAAAAAATGATTTTGTTAAGTTTCAGATTGACATAAACGATTGTGTCTGTATTGAATTCATACCAAAGATTTGTTTGATATTCGTTTATAGTCTGTTTCCATTGAAATGGATTCAATTACGATTTCGTTTGTTCAGATTTTGCATAAAAGCTTTGGTTTGTTTTGGCATGAATGATTTGCTTTGTTTCAATTAGTAATTAAAGGTTTGTTTAATAGGTCGAATATATTTCTGTTATCATTTGGATTGATTAAAAATGATTTTGTTTGTAAATAAGACCAGCTACAGAATCATGAGATTCTGTAGCTAGTCTTAAAATTTAGATTTTTGTTAATTTTACGAATAAAACATTATCTAAACTTGTGTATTCTTGTCCACCTACAGGTACCTACGAATTTCAATGACAAATTGGACATGCTGTGGCAGTTTAGAACATGATTTTTGTGATACATTTTTGTTTTAAGTTGTTATTCATAGGCAGAAATAGAGACTTGGGAGATTGTTCCCAGATTTTTTGTAAACAGTTTTTTGATAATTCCCACAGGGATGTTTTATCCTGTGGCCTTTATATACTCATTTATTTTTTGTAATGAACCCATCACTGTTGGGAGAACAAAGACTATGGATTTATGATGATACATGCTCGAATGGAAGTGGATCTTTTGTAACAACTTTAGCTTTCAATTTATCATACTTTCGTTCAAGTTTTGTGCATTTTAATTTGTGATCAAGTCATTGACTACTTTAGATATCAAGACTTGTTATAGGTTAATGCATTGTGATTTAAATTCTGTCCATATCTTATGTATCTCATTTTTAGTACAACAATCACTCTGTTTGAATTTAATTAACAGAAGGTTTATCTTCTTAATTAAATGAACTGTTCTATACAGATCTTCGCACAGGGATTTATCTAGCTGTGATGATTTGTAAATTTTTAGATTGTTGTCGTTTTATGTCTTGTTTGTTCTGTCATTTGTATTTGAAGAGCACCGTTGCTTCCTGTTTACGAGAAGCTTGTGGAGAATCTGGTGCGGGTTTCCTCCCATCAAATAGCTAAATCAACTACTGTGCACATGACAAATAAGAAGCGTTACTTCAGGTTAGTTCGTTATTTGCAATTTAATAGTTAATAAATTAGAGAATTCTCAGTAGTTTAGATAGATACATAGTTCAATTTTATAGTTAGGATTATTATGGTTCAGCTTAGATAGTTTTCATTTTGTTTCTTTCTCATAAAAATTATAAAAAGTCAAAAATAATAATTTCGCTATCATAAGACATTTTACCATTGTTTTTTGCAAATTTAGATTAAAATTTGTATTTTGTAAGTACTGTAAATATATAATTGAGATCTGATTCTGTTAATAACTGAACTTTTAATTTCATAGAATTATTATTATATAATATTAGTAAGTAAGTTGTATATATATATTTCAGATTTGTATATAGTTTGTTGTAGTTGCTTTTTCTCATTTAGATTAGTTCCTTTAGTTTAGTTTTTCTTTCGTTTTCTTAGGACTTAGATCGGCCAATGGAGCCGCTAAACCCGTCAGGGTGGATCATCCCAAACGACTTGGGTTATTTAGACAACCCCGGACTGGATCCACTCCTCCAGTTGACGAGTGTTCATTTTCGCCCATCAACAAAGCACAACCCAAAGGGTTTGGTCTTAAAACAAACTTCTCAAGTGTCGTCCTGCTGGCCATACACCCACAACAAATTTGAAGATGAAGTCTTCATAGAAAATGCCCAAGAATGGGACGAGGTGGTGGCAAGGATGGTCGACCCCAAAATGACCAGGTTCAGAGCCATGAGCCTAGATGAACATACGACAACCATAGAGCAATCAGCGAAAGAGGCCCTTAGGGCCAGGGAAGAAATGATAGCGGCTGAAGCAATAGAGGTTCCCCTGGAAGCTTCAACACAGGAAAAAGGTTTCCCTATGATGCAGGACGCACAGGAAAGGGGGTTGCTCATGATTGATCAGGCACAATGAATAATTGATTAGCTGCAAGACGAACCAGACCTCACAGGAATGACGGGGTCCCATGTCGACAACCCAGATGAATTTTAGATAGGCCCAAGCGGCCTTGAACTGATAGACATTGATGAAATCACCAGTTTAGACCACCCTAAAGCTGCAACACTGCAAGATGGGTCACCAGGGGGTGTTTCAATTCAACCGGAGATAGTCGGAACATCAGGGAGAGCAAGTGCGCCAAACCCCCTAAGCGAATTGATAAATATCTATGATGACGAAGAGAGCTCAGAGGTATCCCTGGTGACCCATGTACATATCATAGAGGAAAAGGAGCTAGAGAAGACACTTTCCCTAGCTCTCGACGCGCAAATTCAGGATTTTCCACAAAATGAAGGAGAGGTCGAGAGTGTCTTAGACACTGATTTTCCCGATGCACCAGAGACCCAAGCAGGTAGTCCGAATGACAAGTCAGGGTCAGGCGAACAAAAGGAAGAAACTCCATAGCAGGAAATTGGCTTCTCAGCGACCAATAATCAAGTAAGTACCGAGCCTATGCCTGATGCCTCAATTTCAATCAGTACTCAAATCCCCGATGAGAGAAAAACAAAATCCTGGTCTTCGGAACACAGGGAAGAAGTTCAAGAACCCAACCTTGAACAAATATATACCATCGAGAGCCTAGGAAATATGATCACCTGGGGAGATCAACAAATCCTCGAGCCCGTGGATGAAGTCGCTGACACACATGCCATTTCTTATGACTAGAAAAGGAAATCCATTGTGCAGATGTAACGTCGTCGACCATCCATGCTGGGCCACGCTACGCCAGAGAACTCTTATTGTTCTCTCTGGGGAACATACTGTAACATACCCAATATCCAACTGAGCTATGCCACATAACTTTTTCAAACTGCATGCAATTAAGATACATACACACAGAACTCTTGCAGAAGCATTATATATAAAACGTGAACATACAAATACATCTTTAAATACACAGATTCACACTGAAATAACAGTAAACATATACATGCAACATATATAGGAAATACCCATAAAAATAAACACAGTTATAACCGCACATATGAAAAACCATAAAAATAAGCATGTAAATAACAATGCAGCATGTAAATTTATCACACAATTGACACTTATCTTGGTAATAATGTCACCAATTGCATGCATACCTTCCACGAACCTCCCAGCCTTAGACCACACTGTTCATCACTCTCAACAGTGAGTCACCCTCGAGCTGGGACTAAACTCCACCTGGGTAAAGGGATTCCTAACTAGGCTAAAGGCTCATAGACAACAGGAAAGACTTCATCACAGGTGCCAACTCAAACTAGTAGCCTACAGTCCCCGATTCCCCACATGCCTGTCCCACCCAAGAAGTGTGGCTGTAGAAAACCAGCTGGGTGTCTATGCTTAGCCTTGACTTTTTGACATTCTAAACATCTGACAATAAAATCAACAACCTCTTTCTTCATGCCTAGCCAATAATATTGGCTTTTGATAGCTGCAATAGTTTTCTAATATCCTGGGTGCCCAACATAAGGCACATTATGCATTTCTCTCAATATCAGATTTTTCAATTTATTAGAATTTGGTACATAAATTCTTCCCTTGTACATGAGAATTTCATCATTATCTAGCTTGTAATCTTCAATTTTCTGTTGCAAAATACCTTGCTGTAATTTTGCCACTAATTCCTTGTAATGAAAATCTGATTTGGCAGCCTTTGTAATTATGTATTTCAAATATGATTGGTACATGCTAATGGATGTAGCATGCAATTCATGCACTCTTCTTCTGAGTGCATCAACCACTTTGTTCTCTTTCCCCTTGATATGATTTATATCAAAGTCATATTCACTTAGAAATTCTAACCATCTGGTTTGCCTAGCATTTAGAGTTGGCTGATCAAATAAACATTTCAGACCATTGTGGTCTGTCCTGAGCTCAAACCTTTTCCCCATGAGGTAGTGTCTCCATTTCCTCAAGGCATGCACTATGCCTGCCAACTCCAAATCATGAGTGACATAGTGTCTTTCATGCTCCTTTAACTTCCTTGATTCATAACATATAACAAACCCATTTTGAGTGAGGACTCCACCAAGTCCCTCTTTACATGCATCTGTGCATACAATGAGGTCTTCATTTGGGTCTACAATCCTTAGTATTGGAGCACTTGTTAATAATTGTTTCAAGTGTTGGAAACTCTTTTCACAATCCAATGTCCACTGAAACTTCACACCCTTCTTTTGTAAGGAAGTGATTG
>SNQJ01S0126142.1:6878-20650 GCA_010110895.2 Picea sitchensis
CAAATATATTAAAACTCATACCATTATACATGAAACAACCTTGGGTCCATTACCCAAACCTTTGTGCTACCAAAATTCGCTACCGGACTTTCTCCAAGTGTTGAAATCAATCACTAAGGGTTGACATCAATCTACAACATCACTCTCCAATAGTTGACATCAATGACAACCAACAATCCATACCAACTATCCATCAACCTAAGCCAACTATCTGACGTTTTTGTCTTGTTCCGCATTACATAACATAGTATTGTACCATATCTTTGCAATCTATTATCTTAGAATAGGATTCTTGGACCAAACCAAATTATATTTCCCATCCCTAATCCTTACATGAATATGAGATAAAGTTCCACATAACATTTCCATTGTGCTAAATTATCTCTTGCAAATCCCAACAATACCATTACCAATACCAATACCATACCAATACCATACCATACCATACTAATACGATACCATACCAATACCAATACCAATACCAATACCAATACCATACCATTGCATACAAATAACAATACCAATACTAATACCATACCATTGCATACCAATACCAATACCATTGCATGGCAATGGTATGCATTGGCAATAATATGCATACCAATGCCATACCAATTCCAATACCATACCAATATCAATACCATACTATACCATACCAATACGTATACCATACCAATACCAATACCATACCATACCAATACCATACCATACCATACCATACCAATACCAATACCAATACCATACTATACCATGCCATACCAATACCAATACCAATCCCATACCATACTAATACCAATATCAATACCATACCAATCCATACCATTGCATACAAATACCAATACCATTGCATACCATTGCATGGAAATGGATTATGGTATGCATTGGCAATGGTATGCATACCAATACCATACCAATACCAATACCAATACCAACAACATACCATACCAATACCAATACCATTGCATACCGATACCAATAAATTTTTATACCATTGCATGGAAAAGGTATGCATTGGCAATGATGTGCATACCAATGTCATACCAATATCAATACCATACTATACCATACCAATACCAATACCATACCATTCCATACCAATACTAATACCAATACCATAATAATATCAATACCATGTACTATACCAAACCAATACCAATACCATACCATACCAATACCATACCAATAGCAATACCATACTATACCATGCCATACCAATACCAATACCAATCCCATACCATTGCATGCCAATACCAATACCATTGCATGGCAATGGTATGCATTGGAAATGATATGCATACCAATACCAATACCATACCATACCAATACCATTGCATGGAAATGGTATGCATTGGCAATGATATGCATACCAATACCAATACCAATACCAATACCAATACCATACCAACACTAATACCAATACCATATCAATACCAAAACCATATGAATACTATACCATACCAATACCAGTACCATACCAATACCAATACCATACCAATACCAATACCAATACCATTCCATACCAATATCATATGAATGCTATACCAATACCAATACCAATATCAAAACCAATACCAATATGCATTGCCAATACCCTTATGCCTTGCCAATACCATTGCATACCAATACAACCAATACCATTGTATACCAATACCAATACCAATACCATACCATACCATACTAATACCAATACCAATACCATACTAATACAATACCATACCAATACCAATACCAATAGCATACCATTGAATACCAATACCAATACCAATACCACTACCATACCAATACCATACCATTGTGTACCAATACCAATACCATTTCATATCATTGCATGACAATGGTATTCATTGGCAATGATATGCATACCAATACAGCCAATACCAATACCAATACCAATACCATACCAATACCATACCATACCATACCGATACCATACCATACCATACCACTAACATACCAATACCAATACCATACCATTAACAATACCAATACCACTACCATACCAATACCATACAATTGTGTACCAATACCAATACCATTGCACGAAAATGGTATGCATTGGAAATGATATGCATACCAATACCATACCAATACTGATACCATACCAAAACCAATACCAATATGCATTGTCAATACCCTTATGCCTTGCCAATACCAATACCAATACCATTGTCAATACCATTGCATACCAATACAACCAATACCATTACATACCAATACCAATACCATTGCATACCAATACCAATACCAATACCAATGCCATACCATACCATACCAATAACATACCAATACCAATACCACTACCATACCACTACCATACCATTGTGTACCAATACCAATACCATTGCATACCATTGCACGACAATGGTATGCATTGCCAATGATATGCATACCAATACCATACCAAAACCAATACCAATATGCATTGCCAATACCCTTATGCCTTGCCAATACCAATACCAATACCATTTCCAATACCATTGCATACCAATACCAATACCAATACCAATACCATACCATACCAATATCATACTAATACAATACCATACCATACCATACCAGTAACATACCAATACCAATACCATACCATTGCATACCAATAACAATACCAATACCATACAAATACCGTACCATTGCATACCAATACTAATACCAATACCATTGCATGGAAATGGTATGAATTGGCAATGATATGCATACCAATACCATACCAATACCAATACCAATGTGCAATGCCAATACCCTTATGCCTTGCCAATACCAATACCATTGCATACCATTGCATACCAATATGGCCAATACCATTGCATACCATTGCATGGCAATACCAATACCAATACCATTTCATACCAATACAATTGTCAATACCATACCATACCATACCAATACCAATACCATTTCCAATACCATACCATACCATACCAATACCAATACCATACGATTGCATACCAATACCATTGCATACCGATACCAATACCAATATTACATACCATTGCATTGCAATGGTATGCATTGACAATGATATGCATACCAATATCATTGCCAGTACCATACCATACCAATAACATTGCCAATACCAATACCATACCATTTCATACCAATATCGTTGCATACCAATATCAATACCATTGCATACCACAATGGTATGCATTGGCAATGATATGCATACCAATACCATACCAATACCAATACCAATACAATACCATACCATACTAATACCAATACCAATACCAATACCATAGCCAAAAACGCCCCACAAAGTGATCTTGAAAATTGACCTCATCTTCAAAAATTGCACTATGCCTCATTGACCAAAACCCTAGTACCAGAGATACTCAAACAAATGGTTTTCCGGTCGAAAAAATGATAGCGTAGGGGCCCCACTAGCTGAAACTGGTGCTCTTAATCCAATGCAACTGACGGTTCATGCATTTGAGTCCCAGTTTGAGTTTTATCGTAAGTTGCAACTCACCTCCACAAGCCATTAAGAGACATGTGGTCAATTTGGTCCAGGGGCATAAAATCCAAACCGAGTAGCATAACGGACTTTCATAAGCTCCCTCAAGTATGTTTGGCCAAGGCCCACATGACTACACTAGCCAAAAATACCCGAAACAATGTTCTTAAAAATCGACCTCCTCTTCAGAAATTGCACTATGCCTCATTGACCAAAACCCTAGTGTTGGAGATACTCCAACAAATGGTTTTTCGGTCGACAAAATGATAATGTAAGAGCCCCAATAGATGAAACTCAGTGCTCTAGATCCAATGCAAATACCGGTTCATGCATCTGAGTCCCGATTTGAGTTTTATCGATAGTTACAACTCGCCTCCTCAGGCCATTCAAAAACATGTGGCCAATTTGGTCTAGGGGCATAAAATCCAAACCAAGAAGCATAATGGAGTTTTGTAAGCTCCCACAAGTCTGTTTGTCCAATTCCCATGCGACTACACTAGCAAAAAATGCTCGACATAGTGTTCTTGAAAATCAAACTCATCTTCAGAAATTGCACTATACCTCATTGACCAAAATCCTAGTGCCAAAGATACTCCAACAAATGGTTTTTCGGTTGAAAAAATGATAGCGTAGGGGCCCCACTAGCTGAAACCCAGTGCTATTAATCCAATACAACTGACGGTTCATGCATATGAGTCCCGATTTGATTTTTATTGAGAGTTGCAACTCGCCTCCTCAAGCCATTTAGGGACATGTGGTCAATTTGGTCTAGGGGCATAAAATCCAAACCGAGTAGCATGACAAACTTCCATAAGCTCCTGCAAGTCTATTTGGCCAAGGCCCATGTGACTACATTAGCCAAAAAGACCTGACACAGTGTTCTTGAAAATCGACCTCCTCTTTAGAAATTGCATTATGCCTCATTGACCAAAACCCTAGTGTTGGAGATACTCCAACAAATTATTTTTCGGTCGAAAAAATGATAGGATAAGAGCCCCAATAGTTGATATCAGGTGCTTCGGATCTAATGCAACTGACGGTTCATCCATCTGATTCCTGATTTGAGTTTTATCGATAGTTGCAACTCGACTCCTCAAGTCATTCAAGGACATGTGGCCAATTTGGTCCGGGGGTATAAAATCCAAATCAAGCAGCATAACAGAGTTCTGTAAGCTCCCACAAGTCTATTTGGACATCGCCCATGCAACTTTACTAGCCAAAAACACCAGCATAGTGTTCTTGAAAATCGAACTCATCTTCAGAAATTGCACTATGCGTCATTGACCAAAACCCTAATGTCGGAGATACTCCAACAAATGGTTTTTCTTTTGACAGAATGATAGCGTAGGGGCCCCACTATCCGAAACCCGGTGCTACGAATCCAATGCAATTGACAGTTTGTACATCTGAGTCCCGGTCTAATTTTTATTGCGATTTGCAACTTGCCTCCTCAAGACATTCAGGGATATGTGGCCAATTTGGTACGGGGGCATAAAATCCAAACCGCGTAGCATAACGAACTTCTGTAACCTCCCGCAATTATGTTTAGAAACATTAAACCACTCTACTTCTTTAGCCACCTAAATTCATGCCAATTTTATCGATAGTTTCCACTTGCCTCCTCAATCCATTCAAGGACATGTGTCCAATTTTGTCTGGGGGCATAAAATCGAAAACGAGCAGCATAGCAGAGTTTCATAAGCCCCTGCAACTCTGTTTGGCCAAGGCCCATGCGACTACACTAGCCAAAAAGACCCGAAACAATGTTCTTGAAAATCGACCTCATCTTCAAAAATTGCATATGCCTCATTGGCCAAAACCCTAGTGTCGGAGATACTCCAAGAAATGGTTTTTCAGTCGACGGAATGATATCATAGGGGACCCACTAGCTGAAACCCAATGCTCTTAATCCAATGCAACCGATGGTTCATGCATCTGAGTCTCGGTTTGAGTTTTATCACGAATTGCAACTCACCTCCTCAATCCATTTAGGGACATGTGGTCAATTTGGTCTAGGGGCATAAAATCCAAACCGAGTAGCATAATAAACTTCTATAATCTCCCGCAAGTCTATTTGGCCAAGGCCCACATGAATACACTAGATCTCCCATAAAATTCTAAGTAATTTATGATCCCTGATGCAACATCAAAGGATGCCATATACCATGAGCTTGTACAAATGACCTATATATCTAATAGTTGGTCACACACAAAACCAATTGTTTCTTCTATGTTGTCAAGTACCCTTGTGGCACAACACCTATGGTGAGAAAAATAATTATTTCAGTTAAATAATTTGGTTTGATAAATTGGACCCCTTAATCCAAATGTTTCATTGCTTCAAACTAAGAAAAAAAATAGTTCTCGAATCAACGAGTAAAGAAACTTCCAAGCCATGGCACCTGGGAGTGAGGGGTGGTCTAGATAAAATCATATCTTAGTAATCCATCAGATTCGACGGTTCCTCAATCCGAGTCTCGATTTTCAATTTATGCCCAGTTGCAAGTCGCATCCCAAACAATTTCAGGGACTCTTGGCCAATTCCTCCTCAGGGCATAAAAATCTAATGGAGCAGCATTTTTGAGTTCCGTGAGATGCTGCAAGATTGTTTAGGCATGGACTAGGTGACCACATTATCCATCCTCTCTTGAGGGACAATTTCATAAATTGGACCCCTTAATTCAAATGTTGCATTGCTTCAAACTGAGTAAACCACTACTTCTCGAAATCAATGAGTAAAACAACTTCCGAGGCATGTCACCCAGGAGTGAGAGGTGATATAGGTGAAAGCCTATTCCAATAATCCATCGAAGTCAAAGGTTCCTCAATCTGAGTCTCATTTTTCATTTTATGCCCGATTGCAAGTGGCATCCCAAACCATTTTGGGGACTCTTAGCCAATTCCTCCTCAGGGCATAAAAGCCTAATCGAGCATCATTTTTGAGTTCCATGAGATGTTTCATGCTTGTTTAGGTATGGAATAGGTGACCACATTGTCCATCCTCTCCTGAAGCATGGTTTCCCAAATTGGACTGCTAAATCCAAATGTTTCATTGCTTCTTACTGAGCAAAACACCAGTTCTTGAAATCGATGAAAAAAACAACTTCTGAGGGATTGGAACTGGGAGTGAGGGGTTCTCTAGCTAAAATCCTATGCTAGGAATACAAAGGAGACAACAGTTCCTCAATCCAAGTTTCGATTTTTTTGATATACCCGGTTGCAAGTCACATCCCAAACCATTTCGGGGACTCTTGACCAATTCCCCCTCAGGGCATAAAAGACCAATGAAGCAACATTTTTGAGTTCCGTGAGATGCTGCAAGATTTTTTAGGCATAGAATAGGTGACCACATTATCCATCCTCTCCCGAGGGACGATTTCATAAATTGGACCCCTTAATCCAAATGAAACATTGCTTCAAACTAAGCAAAACACTAGTTCTTGAAATCAATGAGTAAAGAAACTTTCGAGGCATGGCACCCGAGAGTGAGGGGTGTTCTAGATGAAATCCTATTCTATTAATCCAAAGGAGTCGATGGTTCCTCAATCCAACTCTCATTTTTTGTTTTATTCCCAGTTGCAAGTCGCATCCCAAACCATTTCAGGGACTCTTGGCCAATTCCTCCTCAGGGCATAAAAACCTAACGAAGCATCATTTTTGAGTTTTTTGAGATGTTGCAATATTGTTTAGGCATGGAATATGTGACCACATTGTCCATMTACTCCCAAGGCATGATTTCATAAATTGAATCCTTTAATCCAAATGTTGCAATGCTTCAAACTGAGCAAAACACTAGTTCTCGAAATCARGGAATAAAGCAACTTTTGAGAAATGGCACCTGAGAGTAAGGGGAGCTCTCGATGAAATCCTATCCCAGTAATCCATTGGATTCGATGGTTCCTCAATCCGAGACTCCGTTTTTGTTTTATGCCTAATTGCAAGTCGCATCCCAAACCATTTCGGGGACTCTTGGCCAATTCCTCCCCAGGGCATAAAAATATAACAGAGTAGCATTTTTTAGTTCCGTGAGATGATGCAAGCTTGTTTAGGCATGGAATATGTGACCACATTGTCCATATGCTACCAAGGCATGGTTTCATATATTGGACCCCTCAATCCAAATGTTGCATTGCTTCAAACTACGAAAAACCCTAGTTCTCAAAATTGATGAAAAAAACAACTTTCAAGGGATTGGACCTAGGAGTGAGGGGTGCTCTAGATATTTGAGTCTCGTTTTTCATGATATTCCTAGTTGCAAGTCGCATCCCAAACCATTTCGTGGACTCTTGGCCAATTCCTCCTTAGGGCATAAAAACCTAATAGAGCAACATTTTTTAGTTTTGTGAGATGTTGCTAGCTTGTTTAAGCATGGAATAGGTGAGCACATTATCAATCTTCTCACGAGGGATGGTTTCATAAATTGGACCCCTTAATCCAAATGTTGCATTGCTTCAAACTGAGCCAAACACTAATTCACAAAATCAATGAGTAAAGAAACTTTCGAGGCATGGCACCCGAGAGTGAGGGGTGCTCTAGCTGAAATCCTATGCCAGGAATCCAACGGAGAAGACGGTTCCTCAATCCAAGTCTCGATTTTTGTCATATACCGAGTTGCAAGTCGCATCTCAAACCATTTCGGGGACTCTTGGCCAATTCCTCCTCAAGGCATAAAAACCTAACGGAGCAACATTTTTGAGTTCTGTGAGATGTTGCAAGGTTGTTTAGGCATAGACTAGGTGACCAAATTATTGATCCGCTCATGAGGGACGTTTTTATAAATTAGACTCCTTAATCGAAATGTTGCATTGCTTCAAACTGAGCCAAACACTAGTTCTCGAAATCAGTGAGTAAAACAACTTATGAGAAATGGCACCCGAGAGTGAGGGGTGATCTAGATGAAATCCTATCCGAGTAATCCATTGAAGTCGATGGTTCCTCAATACGAGTATTGGTTTTTGTTTTATGCCCAGTTGCAAGTGGCATCCCAAACCATTTTGGGGACTCTTGGCCAATTCATCCTCAGGGCATAAAATCCTAACGGAGAAGCATTTTTTAGTTCCATGAGATGTTGCATGCTTGTTTAGGCATGGACTAGGTGACCACATTGTCCATCCGCTCCCGAGGCATGGTTTCCTAAATTGGACCCCTAAATCCAAATGTTGCATTGCTTCTTACCGAGGAAAACACTATTTCTTGAAATCGATGAAAAAAACAACTTCTGAGGGATTGGAACTAGGAGTGAGGGGTGCTCTATCTAAAATCCTATGCTAGGAATCCAACAGAGATGATGGTTCCTCAATCCGAATCTTAGTTTTTGTGATATTCCCAGTTGCAAGTCGCATCCAAAACCATTTTTGGGGACTCTAGGCCAATTCCTCATCAGGGCATCAAAGACTAATGGAGAAACATTTTTGAGTTTCGTGAGATGCTACAAACTTTTTTAAGCATGGAATAGGTGACCACATTATCCATCCGCTCTCAAGGGACAATTTCATAAATTGGACCCCTTAATCCAAATGCTGCATTGCTTCAAACTGAGAAAAACACTAGTTCTCAAAATCAATGAGTAAAACAACTTTCGAGGCATGACACCCGGGAGTGAGGGGTGGTCTATCTGGAATCCTATCTAGTAATCCATTGAAGTCAATGGTTTCTCAATCCGAGTCTTATTTTTCATTTTATGCCCAGTTGCAAGTCGCATCCCAAATCATTTTAGGGACTCTTAGCCAATTCCTCCTCATGGCATAAAAACCTAACGGAGCAACATTTTTGAGTTATGTGAGATGCTGCAAGATTTTTTAGGCATGGATTATGTGACCACATTTTCCATCTTCTCCCGAGGCACGATTTCATAAATTGGATCCTTTAATCCAAATGTTGCATTGCTTCAAACTGAGCAAAACACTAGTTCTCAAAATCAATGGGTAAAGCACCTTCTGAGGCATGGCACCTAGGAGTGAGGGGTGCTCTAAATGAAATCCTATCCTATTAATCCATCAGAGTCGACGGTTCCTCAATCTGAGACTTGCTTTTCATTTTATTCCTAATTCCAAGTCTCATCCCAAACCATTTTGGGGACTCTTGGCCAATTCCTCCTCAGGGCATAATAGCTAACAGAGAAGCATTTTTGAGTTTTGTGAGATGCAACAAGTTTTTTTAGGCATGGACTATGTGACCACATTTTCCATCCGCTCCCAAGGCATGGTTTCATATATTGTATCCCTAAATCCAAATGTTTTATTGCTTCAAACTAAGCAAAACCCTAGTTCTCAAAATCGATGAAAAAAACAACTTCCGAGGGATTGGACCCGAGAGTGAGGGGTTCTCTAGCTGAAATCCTATCCCAGTAATCCATCGAAGTCAATGGTTCCTCAATCCGTGTCTCTCTTTTCATTTTACACCTAGTTGCAAGTGGCATCCCAAACCATTTCGGGGACTCTTGGCCAATTCCTCATCAGGGCATAAAAGCCTAACATAGGAACATTTTTGAGTTTCATGAGATGTTGCATGATTGTTTAGGCATGGACTAGGTGATCACATTGTCCATCCACTCCCGAGGCATGGTTTCCTAAATTGGACCCCTAAATCCAAAAGTTGCATTGCTTCTTTCTGAGCAAAACACTAGTTCTCGAAATCGATGAAAAAAACAACTTCTAAAGGATTAGAACTGGGAGTGATGGGTTGTCTATCTAAAATCATATGCCAGAAATCCAACGGAGACGAAGGTTCCTCAATCCGAGTCTCGGTTTTCATGATATTCCCAGTTGCAAGTCACATCCCAAACCATTTCGGGGACTCTTGGTCGATTCTTCCTAAGGGCATAAAAGACTAACAAAGAAACATTTTTGAGTTTTGTGAGATGTTGTAAGGTTGTTTAGGCATGGAATAGTTGACCACATTATCCATCCACTCTTGAGGGATGATTTCATAAATTGGACCCCTTAGTCCAAATGCTGCATTGCTTCAAACTGAGAAAAACACTAGTTCTCGAAATCAATGAGTAAAGCAACTTTCGAGGAATGGCACCTGGGAGTGAGGGGTGGACTAGCTGAAATCCTATCTTAGTAATCCATCGGATTCGACAGTTCCTCAATCCGAGTCTTGGTTTTCGTTTTATGCCCAGTTGCATGTTGCATCCCAAACAATTTCAGGGACTCTTGGCCAATTCATCCTCAGGGTATAAAAAACTAACGGAGCAACATTTTTGAGTTTTGTGAGACGTTGCAAGATTTTTTAGGCATGGATAGGTGACCACATTATCCATCCACTCTCGAGGGACGATTTCATAAATTGGACCCCTTAATCCAAATGTTGCATTGCTTCAAACTAAGTAAAACACTAGTTCTCAAAATCAATGAGTAAAGCAACTTTCGAGGCATGGAACCTGGGAATGAGGGGTGCTCTAGATGAAATCCTATACCATTAATCCATCAAATTCGACGGTTCCTCAATATGAGTCTCGGTTTTCATTTTATGCCCAGTTGCAAGTGGCATCCCAAACCATTTCGGGGACTCTTCACCAATTCCTCCTTAGGGCATAAAAGCCTAACGGAGAAACATTTTTGAGTTCCATGAGATGTTGCAAGCTTGTTTAGGCATGGAATAGGTGACCACATTGTCCATCCTCTCCCAAGGAATCGTTTCCTAAATTGGACCCCCTAAGCATTGCTTGTTATTGAGCAAAACACTAGTTCTCGAAATCGATGAAAAAAACAACTTTTGAGGGATTGGAACTGTGAGTGAGGGGTTCTCTAGCTAAAATCCTATGCCAAGAATCCAACGGAGATGACGGTTCTACAATCTGAGTCTTGATTTTCGTGATATGCCCAGTAGCAAGTCGCATCCCAAACCATTTCGGGGACACTTGGACAATTCCTCCTTAGGGCATAAAAGACTAACAAAGCAACATTTTTGAGTTTCGTGAGATGCTGCAAGTTTGTTTAGGCATGGAATAGGTGACTACATTATCCATCCGCTCCCGAGGGATGATTTCATAAATTGGACCCCTTAATCCAAATGTTGCATTGCTTCAAACTGAGCAAAATAATAGTTCTCGAAATCAATGAGTAAAGCAACTTCTGAGGCATGGCACCCAAGAGTGAGGGGTTCTCTAGCTGAAATAATATCCTAGTAATCCATCGGAGTCGATGGTTCTTCAATCCGTGTCTCGATTTTCATTTTATACCCAGTTGCAAGTCGCATCCCAAAGGATTTCAGGGACTCTTGGCCAATTCCTCCTCAAAGCATAAAAACCTAACAGAGTAGCATTTTTGAGTTTCGTGAGATGTTGCAAGCTTGTTTAGGCATGTAATAGGTGACGAAATTATCCATCCACTTCCGAGGGATGATTTCATAAATTGGACCCCTTAATCTAAACGTTTCATTGCTTCAAACTGAGCAAAACACTAGTTCTCGAAATCAATGAGTAAAGCAACTTCCTAGGCATAGCACCTAGGAGTGAGGGGTGGTCTAGCTAAAATATTATCCTATTAATCCATCAGATTCGACGATTCTTAAATCCAAGTCTCGATTTTCATTTCATGCCCAGTTGCAAGTCACATCCCAAACCATTTCAGGGACTCTTGGCCAATTCCTCCTCGGGGCATAAAAACCTAACGGAACAACATTTTTGAGTTCCATGAGATTTTTAAAGCTTGTTTAGGCATGGACTATGTGACCACATTGTCCATCTTATCCCGAAGCACAGTTTTATAAATTGGATCTTTTAATCCATATGTTGCATTGCTTCAAACTGAAAAAACACTAGTTCTTGAAATCAATGAGTAAAGCAACTTCTGAGGCATGGCACCCGGGAGTGAGGGGTGCTCTAGATGAAATCCTATCCTAGTAATCCATCAGATTCAAAGGTTCCTCAATTCAAGACTCGGTTTTCAGTGTATGCCCCATTACAAGTCACATCCCAAACCATTTCAGGGACTCTTGGCCATTTCCTCCTCATGGCATAAAAAGCTAACAGAGCATCATTTTTTAGTTCCGTGAGATGATGCAAGATTGTTTATCCATGGACTATGTGACCACATTATTAATCCGCTCCCAAGGCATGGTTTCATATATTGGACCCCTAAATCCAAATGTTGCATTGCTTCAAACTAAGCAAAACCCTAGTTCTCAAAATCGATGAAAAAAACAACTTTCAAGGGATTGGACCCAGGAGTGAGGGTTTCTCTAGATGAAATCCTATTCCAGGAATCCAATGGAGATGGTGGTTCCTCAATCTGAGTCTCGATTTTCGTGATATGCCGAGTTGCAAGTCACATTCCAAACCATTTCGGGGACTCTTGGCCAATTCCTCCTCAGGGCATAAAAGTCTGACGAAGGAACATTTTTGAGTTTCGTGAGATGTTGAAAGATTTTTAGGCATGGAATAGATGACCACATTATCGATCCTCTCACAAGGGAAGGTTTCATAAATTGGACCCCTTAATCCAAATGTTGCATTGCTTCAAACTGAGCAAGACACTAGTTCTCGAAATCAATGAGTAAAGCAACTTCTGAGGCATGGGAACCGTGAGTGAGGGGTGCTCTAGATTAAATATTATCCCAGTAATCCAATGGAGATGACAGTTCCTCAATCTGAGTCTCATTTTTCATTTTATTCCAAATTGCAAGTCGCATCCCAAACCATTTCAGTGACTCTTGGCCAATTCCTCCTCATGGAATAAAAACCTAATGGAGCAAGATTTTTGAGTTCTGTGAGATGTTGAAATCTTGTTTAGGCATGGAATATGTGACCACATTGTCCATCTTCTCTCGAGGCATGGTTTTATAAATTGTACCCCTAAATCCAAATGTTGCATTGCTTCTTACTGAGCAAAACCCTAGTTCTCAAAATCGATGAAAAAAACAACTTACGAGGGATTGGACCTGAGAGTGAGGGGTGCTCTAGATGAAATCATACACCAAGAATCAAACGTAGATGATGGTTCCTCAATATTAGTATCAGTTTTCGTTATATATTGATTTGCAAGTCGCATCCCAAACCATTTCTGGGACTCTTCGCCAATTCGTCCTCAGGGCATAAAAACCTAAAGGAGCAACATTTTTGAGTTGTGTGAGATGCTGGAAGATTGTTTAGGAATGGAATAGGTGACCACATTATCGGTCTGCTCATGAGGGATGGTTTCATAAATTGGACCCCTTAATCCAAATTCTGCATTGCTTCAAACTGAGCCAAACACTAATTCTTGAAATCAATGAGTAAAGAAACTTCTGAGGCATGGAACTTGAGAGTGAGGGATGATCTAGCTGAAATCCTATCCCAGTAATCCATCAGAGTCGATGGTTCCTCAATTTGAGT
>SNQJ01S0126142.1:20656-33254 GCA_010110895.2 Picea sitchensis
CTTCCATACTCCGACCGCTGGCCTTTTCCTCAATAGGAAAGATATGCTTTTGGGGTTCAGGGTTTCCTGATCCCCGATGTCAAGAGTTCTTTGTTTCTCGAACTCCCAAACTATGATTTTCTGATGCGCTCCTTTTTGCCTTAGCCCCACCTGGTTATGCCCTTAGTCCATATGACTAGTTCTCATAAGACCGCAACCTTATCCCCTTTTTGGGGTTTTGCGACCTAAGCGCTCAACCTCTCGTCCTCTAGACTCCCGAATTACCGATGTGCGAAACGCCGATATGGCGGTTCCCCGGTCTTCTCCTTCTTCGCAATTTTAGACTTTTAAGTGCCGAAATGCATGGACCTCTTGTCCATGGGATCCCTGATATTCCGAATCCCGATTCTCCGATGTGACATCAGCTAGGCCCACAATGTGGAGTTCCTGCCTTTTCGCGTTTTTGCCACTCGCGAAGTCGAAATACTTCCTCTTGTAACCTCCGATGCCCAAATCCTCGATAGAGAGGATTTCACGACATGCACCCACTCCCAACCGAACGACTTAGATCAAATCTCGCAAATTCGGGGTTTCTGATGTCGAGCGACCAAACTCACGTCCTCGATATCCCCGATATCTCGAGTGTCGATATCCCGATTAGCTGCTTTCGTCGGAGATTTCAACCTCATTTTTTCTTGAAGTCTTAACCCTCATGCCATTCTTGACAGATCTGATGGCTGTTGGATTCTCCACTCAAGATCTGATGGACTAGATCCGTCGTTCTTGTGCACTCCTCCTGCTCTTTCCAAGACATGGGAAATCTGACGGTCTAGGCTCTATCGACTGATTCGATGGCCGATATTTCTCCTCCCGAGCTTTGGCGCTTTCCTTCTCTAGCTTGGAAGAATTTCAATCTTCCAAAGGCTTCAACCTTGGCCTTCCTTCTTCTCTGCGACCTCTCGACTATGAGATTCACCGCGCGTATGAAAATGCTAACTCTCCTGAGCTTTGGATACTCAAAACTTGTTCAAAGGGTTCTATAGATTCTACACTCCTTGCAGTTATGACTTTGTGCGTAAAAGCACTCGCCCTCCTAATATTATCCTTTCCTTCGAACCCTCAAGGATTCTACAACTCCTACCCTCTACAGGGTATTCACATGCACACAAAAGGTGCTATCCTTCCTAAGCTCTCCTGTAGCTTCGACCTCTAAGGAAAATCGGTTCTTCTTTTCCCTTTCTCCCTCAGATGGAGAAATCAGATGCCCTCCTAGCTATCCTTCTACTCAAGAAACCTATTGTTGAGTATTACCGGGTATTCAGCAACCCTGTGAAGATCCCTCAGTGGACTCTTCCTTCAGAATACAAAACTCAAAGAGTTCTCTTCCCTTGTGCCTGTCTGCACAATGTCTCAATACCCACCTAGCAGAGTATCTTCTCACAGAACATCCAACAGTCTTCTCTCCTGTGCACCTATGCACCTGCTCAATGCCCACCTGACAGAGCTCTCAGAATCCTCAGTGACTCTGGTTCTCCCTGAACTCACAGCAGGGTTCTTTCTCTGTTCACTCCTTTCACTTGCTCAATTCCCACCTGGAAGAGATTCACAGAACTCCTCAGAGCTTCTGTCTACAACTGTGTTTTCTCCCACAGCCTTGCCTCCAAGGTGTTCAACAACCTTGAGGTCTCCCTCCTGACCTGCTGATTTCAGTCCTTGTGCCGCAACACGTCTTTGTCTGACTCCGCAGAGTTTAGAAGTTCTTCAGTGCACTGGTATTCAGAGACCGCAGTACTCTGTCACGCCCTCCTGGCATGAAACCTCAAAGACCTTCACCTGAAATCAAACATACTCCTGCAAATGTAAACCTACAACATACATCTACAACATACATTCATATCATCTAGAGAACACTCACAGACATTCATTTAACACATAGTCATGCAGGAAAAACTACTATTTGTATTAAATATGGAAAACGCATGTATTTACAAGGTGTTCCTGAGCATGGCCTGTGACAAGGTCTCGACTCTTTCTCTTCTGCTCTCTACTCATAGATTCTCACTCTCTCGACTCTCTCAACTCCTCTCTCTCAAAGAGATACAATTTATCTTTTTACATGAGGGGGCTCTTAGAGCGCTTCCCTCCAAATCTACCTACCCTATTCAATTACATTGAATGGGCTGTCTAGTCCTCTATCCGGATCTAGATCTCAGCCTTACAAACATTAAAATCCTTCTTATCTACAGCATGTTCAAATACACGACTTCACAGCTCAACAGCTTAAACATTAAATTACATTCAATTTTAAATCAAAATGAGGACGACACCTCTCTTCAGCTTTGAATGCGTGTGCTTGACGTGGCTGGCTGGCTGGTTGACTAATGTGGAGAGATGCTCCTGCATCAGAGTCTCTATTTTTGTTTTATGCCCAGTTGCAAGTGGCATCCCAAACCATTTTGGGGACTCTTGGCCAATTCCTCCTCAGGGCATAAAAGCCTAACGGAGCATCATTTTGAGTTCCGTGAGATGCTGCAAGATTTTTTAGGCATGGAATATGTGACCACATTGTCCATTCACTCCTGAGGCATGGTTTCATAAATTGGACCCCTAAATCCAAATGTTGCATTTCTTCTTACTGAGCAAAACCCTAGTTCTCAAAATAGATTAAAAACAAAACTTACGAGGTATTGGACCCGAGACTGAGGGGTGCTCTAGCTGAAATCATATGTCAAGAATCCAACGGAGATGAAAATTCCTCAATCCGAGTCTTGGTTTTCGTTATATATCGAGTTTCAATTTGCATCCAAAACCATTTCGGGGACTCTTGGCCAATTTCTCCTTAGGGCATAAAAACCTAATGGAGCAACATTTTCAAGTTACGTGAGATGTTGCAAACTTGTTTATGCATGGACTATGTGACCACATTTTCCATCCTCTCCTAAGGCATGGTTTCATAAGTTTGACCCCTAAATCCAAATGTTGCATTGCTTCTTACTGAGCAAAACCCTAATTCTCGAAATCAATGAGTAAAGCAAATTCTGAGGCATGGCACCCGAGAGTGAGGGGTGATCTAGCTGAAATCCTATCCCAGTAATCCATCGGATTCGACAGTTACTCAATCCGAGACTCGGTTTTTATTTTATTCCTAATTGCAAGTTGCATCCCAAACCATTTCGAGGACTCTTGGCCAATTCCTCCCCAGGGCATAAAAAGACAACATAACAACATTTTTTAGTTTCGTGAGATGTTGCAAGCTTGTTTAGGCATGGAATATGTGACCACATTATCCATCCGCTTCCAAGGAATGGTTTCATATATTGGACCCATAAATCCAAATGTTACATTGCTTGAAACTAAACAAAACCCTAGTTCTCAAAATCGATGAAAAAAACAACTTCTGAGGGATCGAACCCCCAAGTGAGGGGTGCTCTAGCTGAAATCCTATGCCAGGAATCCAACAAAGATGACGGTTCCTCAATATGAGTCTTGGTTTTTGTGATATGCCAAGTTTCAAGTTGTATCCCAAACCATTTCGGGGACTCTTGGTCGATTCCTCCTTAGGGCATAAAAGCCTAACGGAGGAACATTTTTTAGTTTCATGAGATGTTGCAAGAATTTTTAGGCAGGGACTAGGTGACCAAATTATCGATCTACTCACGAGGGGATATTTCATAAATTGGACCCCTTAATCCAAATGTTGCATTGCTTCAAACTGAGCCAAACACTAGGTCTCGAAATCAATGAGTAAAGCAACTTCTAAGGCATGGGAATCGGGAGTGAGGGGTGCTCTAGCTGAAATCCTATCCCAGTAATCCAATTGATATGACAGTTCCTCAATCCGAGTATTGATTTTTTTTTTACACCCAATTGCACGTCACATCCCAAACCATTTTGGGAACTCTTGGCCAATTCCTCCTCAAGGCATAAAAACCTAACAGGGCAACATTTTTGAGTTCCATGAGATGCTGCAACCTTTTTTAGGCATGGAATATGTGACGACATTGTCCGTCCACTCCTAAGGCATGGTTTCATAAATTGGACGCCTAAATCCAAATGTTGCATTACTTCTTACTGAGCAAAACCCTAGTTCTCAAAATCGGTGAAAAACAAAACTTACGAGGGATTGGACTCGGGAGTGAGGGGTGATCTAGATGAAATCCTATGCTAGGAATCCAACGGAGATGATGGTTCCTCAATTCGAGTCTTGATTTTCATTATATACCAAGTTGCAATTCACATCCAAAACCATTTCGGGGATTCTTGGCCAATTCCTCATCAGAGCATAAAAACCTAACAAAGAAACATTTTTGAGTTCCATGAGATGCTACAAGCTTGTTTAGGAATGGACTAGGTAACCACATTATCGGTCTGATCATGAGGGAGGGTTCCATAAATTTGACCCCTTAATCCAATTGTTGCATTGCTTCAAACTGAGCCAAACACTAATTCTCAAAATCAATGAGTAAAGCAACTTCCAAGGCATGGCACCTGAGAGTGGGGGGTGCTCTAGCTGAAATCCTATCCCAGTAATCCAGTGGAGTCGATGGTTCCTCAATCTAAGTCTTGGTTTTCATTTTATGCCCAGTTGCAAGTGGCATCCCAAACCATTTCGGGGACTCTTGGCCAATTCCTCCTCAGGGCATAAAAGCCTAACAAAGCATCATTTTGAGTTCCATGAGATGCTGCAAGCTTGTTTAGGCATGGAATATGTGACCACATTGTCCATCCACTCCTGAGGAATTGTTTCATAAATTGGACCCCTAAATACAAATGTTACATTGCTTCTTACTGAGCAAAACCCTAGTTCTGAAAATCGATGAAAAACAAAACTTACAAGGGATTGGACCCAAGACTGAGGGGTGCTCTAGCTGACATCTTATGCCAGGAATCCAAATGAGATGATGGATTCTCAATCTGAGTATCGTTTTTCATTATATTCCGAGGTGCAAATCGCATCCCAAACCATTTCGGGGACTCTTGGCCAATTCCTCTTCAGGGCATAAAAACCTAACGGAGCAACATTTTTGAGTTTCGTGAGATGTTGCAATCTTGTTTAGGCATGGAATACATGACCACATTTTCTATCCTCTCCTGAGGCATGGTTTCATAAATTGGACCCCTAAATCCAAATGTTGCATTACTTCTTACTGAGAAAAACCCTAATTCTCGAAATCAATGAGTAAAGAAAATTTCGAGGCATGTCACCCGAGAGTGAGGGGTGCTCTAGCTGAAATCCTATCCCAGTAATTCATTGAAGTTGATGGTTCCTCCATCCAAGTCTTGGTTTTATTTTTATGCCGAGTTGCAAGTGGCATCCCAAACCATTTCGGGGACTTTTGGCCAATTACTCCTCAAGGCATAAAAACCTAATGGAGCAACATTATTGATTTCTGTGAGATGTTGCAAGCTTGTTTAGGCATGGAATATGTGACCACATTGTCCATACACTCCCAAGGCATGGTTCTATAAATTGTACCCCTAAATCCAAATGTTGCATTGCTTCTTACTGAACAAAACTCTAGTTCTCAAAATCAATGAAAAAAACAACTTACAAGGGATTGGACCCGGGAGTGAGGGGTGCTGTAGCTGAAATCAGATGCCAAGAATCCAACAGAGACGACGGTTTCTCAATTCAAGTCTCATTTTTCATTATATACCAAGTTGAAATTCACATCCCAAACTATTTCGGGGACTCTTGGCCAATTCCTCCTCAGGGCATAAAAACCTAACAGAGCAACATTTTTGAGTTCTGTGAGATGATGCAAGCTTTTTTAGGCATGGACTAGGTGACCACATTATCGATATTCTCACGAGAGATGTTTTCATAAATTGGACCCCTTAATCCAAATGATGCATTTCTTCAAACTGAGCAAAACACTAATTCTCAGAATCAATGAGTAAAGAAACTTTTGAGGCATGGCACCCAAGAGTGATGGGTGCTCTAGCTGAAATCCTATCCCAGTAATCCATCGAATTCGACGGTTCCTCAATACGAGTCTTGTTTTTCTTTTTATTCCCAGTTGCAAGTGGCATCCCAAACCATTTAAGGGACTCTTGTCTAATTCCTCCTCAAGGCATGAAAACCTAAAGGCATGACATGACATAGCATGGCAAGGAAATATATGATATGGAAAGGAAAGGTATGGAAATACAAGGCATGGAAAGTGAATGCAAGGCATGGTATGGAGGGGCATGGCATGGAAACACATACCATACGATCACAAGGCATGGCATGGCATGGCATGGCAAGGCAAGGCATGACATGGCATGGAAACACATGGCAAGGCAAGGCATGCAAAGGCAATCCATGGCATGGCATGGCATGGAATGACATGGCAAGGAAAGGCAAGGCAATACACCTTGACACCTTTTATTACATTTTTGTCATAATTTTCAACCCTTTAGGGTTTGATGTATTGAATTTTTTCTTTGGAAGGATTGACATTTGGATGTGGTCTAGTTAAATGAGTATCGAGAGCATATTCAAAATTACCTATAAATTAGTTAATTCTCAAAGGACCTTTGAAGCATATTACAATGGGCCAAAATGTTCCAGAAAAATATTCATTTGTGAAATATAAGAGAAGAATATATATAGACCAATTAACTCTCAAAGGATTTTTATAGATAAACATAATCATATATAGCACACAAGGGAGAGGGTTGGCACTTATGGTTGTGTAATAGAATTTACAATTGATAGTTAAAATGTATAGCACATTGTTTTATGATCTTTACTAACGTTTATTGGAATTGTTGCATGTTTTACAACATTGGAATGACTTCTTATTTGTAACTTATTTGAAATTGTATTATGGTATGTGCACTTTGATATGATGTAATATGATTATGGTTTCGTTTCATATGTTGTAATATTAGAAATATAACACAAAAATTACATATTGCATGAAATAACTAATAACTTTTCATTTTGAATGTTCGTTTTTGCAGAACACGGGTCTTCCAGAAGATCCAGTTGATCCTCATGAGATAGATCCATATTATAATGGGTTTGATACAGACATGGGAGATGATGATGATGAGGTAGATGAAGAAGACACTATGAATAACAACGATAATGACCACAATGATGATGATCAAGATAATGATGATGACCTAGTTGTTTGTAGTAGTCAGTGACAGTGATCATATATACTCCATTGATCATTGTTGTATATCGTTATGATGCCTATTTTCATGTTTACTATCATATGTATTATTTTCACCTACAATACCATATTATTTAGTTTTATCATTTTGACTTTTATCATTTTGACTTATATCATCTTAACTTACATCGACTGTTGGTCATGTATCATTCTGACATGTTATTGATCTCTTTTCATATTTGAATTTCACTTGTTGTAGTTATATAATGATGATCTTATCAATATTAACGATATAAGTTGTTTGACATGATACTTATCTAATATTGATATATTTGACTAGTTTTAATTATAGATGATGATCATGTTATAATCATTATCTTGTTATTTTATATATACTGTACATTGTAGATTTTATTTAGATGGAGATTTAATAAGTATGATGAAGTTTCTAGTTTGTATGGATGTCCAGTTCCCTAAAAATTATTTATAAAATTTATCATATAAAATACTTCAAATGCAATATGACTTACTCTATAATAATATAATTTTTTTAAGATGCACTATATATTTAACTAATTAAATTGAAATAAAAAAAAAATTAAATTACTAAACGGAAGTTAAAAAGGACACAACATGAGTTGTTAAAATGGAAGCAAAATGTGGCTCTAAAATGGAAGTAAAACTCAAAATTAATTTTGAAGCCATACTTGGAGCTATTTATGGATCTAAGTAGGAAGCTAAATTGGTTTCTTAACAAGAAGCAAAAATGGATGCTAATTAAGAAACAAATCCCGACACTAAAAGGAAGCAAACCCTGGACCTAAAAAAAAGAAAAACCAGACGCTAAAAATGAAGAAAACCTTGGAACTAAAAGGAAGCAAAGCATGGAGCTAACAAGGAAGCAATTCTGGAAGCAAAAAATGATGCAATAATAGAAGCACACCTTGGCATTAATTTGGAAGCCAAAATAGAATTTATTTTCGACGCTACACTAGAAGAAAAACATGAATCATGATTGGGAGCTAAACTAGGTGCCACACCTGGAGATAAACTAGGTGCTAAACCAGGAGCTAAACCAGGAGCTAAACTAGGTGCTAAATTAGGAGCTAAACTAGGAGTTAAACCAAGAGTTAAACCAAGAGATAAACTAGGAGCTAAACCAAGAGCTAAACCAGGAGCTAAACTAGAAGCTAAACCAGGAGCTAAACTAGAAGCTAAACCAGGAGCTAAACTATGCACTAAACCAGGAGCTAAATTAGGCACCACACGTGGATCTAAACTAGGCACTAAACTAGGAGCTAAACCAAGAGCTAAACTAGGTGCTAAACCAGGAGTTAAACTAGGAGCTACACCTGGAGCTAAACTAGGCGCTAAACCAAGAGCTAAAAAAGGAGCTAAATTAGGCGCCACACCTGGAGCTAAAATAGGCACTACACCAGGAGATAAACAAGGTGCTATTTTGGGCATTATTTAGGGAGCTATATCTCAATTTAGGCATAAACTAGGAATAAAATTAGGAGCAAAACTAGGAGCTAAATAAGAAGCAAAACTGGGCACTAAAAAGAGAGCAAAACTAGGTGCTAAAAAGGGAGCAAAACCTGGTGCTAAAGAGGGAGCTAAATTGGGTGCTAAATCCAATGCCCAAGTGAACACGCCATTTAGCAATGGGTTTTATGCCCTCTCATCAGGCCAATTCATGCCCTCAAATGCACTAAAATCCAACGCTAAACTAGGTGCTAATGGCCTGTTTTGTTGTAGTGTTGATTTTCTCCTCTAGTACCTATTCTACTTCTTTTCACACCACCATATATATCAATATTTCTTGAAGGTTAAAAATATCAACATCAACTTAGAAGAGAATCCAATATCAATATATTTCTCTGCTTCTCTAGAGACTACACTTAAATGACAAATTCCAACACTTGATGGTTTTAATTAGGATTCATTTCATATTTGGTTTATCAACTTGAAATTAAAATTTGATACTTTGAAAGCTAGTTGTACCTTGAGTCAAATACAAATATGAAATTAGGAATCATTAACATATCTACTAGAAGATATGAAAAATAGGGTTTATGGTTTACATGATGAATTGATGATGGAAAAATGTTGGTGTGTGAGTCAAATTTGAGTCCAGAAACCCTCCCATATTGTTAAATCATGCCAATAGTCCATCCATGTCAAATTTCAGTGCATACAAAAATAGTTTAAAAAATTTCAACTTTGGCCCCATTCAGAGGTCATTGTTGCCCATGTCTAGTCCTAGTACAATTTTCGTTCCTTGTTCCTTTTAAAATTTGTTCGATAGTACACATGTCCCCACATCTAGTACTACAAGGGATTATTTTTATGGTGTTGATTAAGAAATCAACGAAAAAGAGGGTTTTTTCATCAAAAATATGACACACCTACATTGTATATACATTAATGTAGAACCTCAAAGTAAAATGAAGAAAGACTTATGCAAACTTAAAACTTGCATCAATTAATTTGCGTACTTTGAAAGAAAAATAAGGTTTATGGTTTACATGATGAATTGATGATGAAACAAAGTGGGTGTGTGAGTCAAATTTGAGTCCAAAAACCCTCCCATATTGTTAAGGCATGCGAATAGTCTATCCATGTCAAATTTCAGTGCATACAGAAACAATTTGCAAAAATTTCAAAGTTGGCCCTATTCACATGTCACTATTTCCCATGTTTAGTCCTAGTACAATTTCCGTTCCTTGTTCCTTTTAAAATTCGTTTGACAGTACACACGTCCCTGCATCTAGTACTACAAGGGAGTATTTTTATGGTGTTGATTAAGAAATCAACAAAAAAGAGGGATTTTTCATCACAACTATGACACACATACATTGTATATACATCAATGTAGAACCTGAAAGAAAAATGAAGAAAGGCTTATGCAAACCTAAAACTTGCATCAACCAATTTGTGTACTTTGAAATAAAAATAGGATTTAAGGTTTACATGATGAAATGATGATGGAAAAAAGTGGGCGTGTGAGTCAAATTTGAGTCTAGAAACCCTCCCATGTCATTAAGGCATGCAAATAGTCTATCCATGTCAAATTTCAGTGCATACAGAAACAGTTTCAAAAAATTTCAACGTTGGCCCCATTCATAGGTCACTGTTGCACATGTCTAGTCCTAGTACAATTTATGTTCGATTCGACAGTACACACGTCCCCGCATCTAGTACTACAAGGGAATATTTTTATGGTGTTGATTAAGAAATCAATGGAAAAGAGGAATTTTTCATGACAACTATGACACACATACATTGTATATACATCAATGTAGAACCTGAAAGAAAAATGAAGAAAGGCGACGAATTGTATCCCATGTGTACATTTGAAGATACTTGCGATGAATTAGCTATACTTGGAACCACATCATCCATTTCCTTTATTTATCCCATGTAAATATTCTTGTAACGAATTAGCTATACTATCGACGAACACTTTTCATGGATAATATAGCTAATTCGTCGCAAGATTATTTACATTCGTCGCTCTTGCGACGATATCTTTTCCTTGTCTCTTGCCGACTAATTCCCTTCTTTGTCTCTCTTACCGATGAATTTTTTTGCATAAGTGATGGGTACTAAATTATCCTTGATTATTATCCTTGATTTTCTCTTCTAATACCTATTCTACCTCTTTTCACACCACCAGATATATCAATATTTATTAAAGGTTAAAAAGATCAACATCAGCTTAGACGAGAATCCAATATCAATATATTGCTCTACTTCTATAGAGACTACTCTCTCTATGTTTTAAAAGATAACTACATGACACTAGAATTAAATGACAAATTCCAACACTTGGTTTTAATTAGGATTCATTTCATATTTGGTTTATCAACTTGAAATTAAAATTTGATACTTTGCAAGCTAGTTGTACCTTGAGTCAAATACAAATATGAAATTAGGAATCATTAACATATCTACTAGAAGATATGAAAAATAGAGTTTATGGTTTACATGATGAATTGATGATGGAAAAAAGTGGGTGTGTGAGTCAAATTTGAGTCCAAAAACCCTCCCATATCGTTAAGGCATGCCAATAGTCTATCCATGTCAACTTTCGGTGCATATAGAAAAAATTTGAAAAACTTTCAACGTTGGCCCCATTCATAGGTCACTGTTGTCCATGTCTAGTCCTAATACAATTTCCATTCCTTTTTCCTTTTAAAATTCATTCGACAGTACACACGTCCACGCATCTAGTACTACAAGGGAGTAATTGTATGGTGTTGATTAAGAAATCAACGAAAAATAAGGATTTTTCATCACAACTATGACACACATACATTGTATATACATTAATGTAGAACCGGAAAGAAAAATGAAGAAAGACTGATGCAAAATTAAAACTCGCGTCAACCAATTTGTGTACTTTGAAAGAAAAATAGGGTTTCAACGAAAATTCTATAGAAATGACAAACACGTTCATCGAAACTTCGTTGATGCAATACTATGACAACAATATTGATGACATCTACGATCATGATAGTACAAAAATTAAAGAGCTTCTCTTGGTTTCAATAATAATTTATCCTCTACTGAACAAGGCCAACCACGTGAAGGTGGAATCTCATATGGCCCCTCCCCTCCCCCTCACATCACTCTCAATTGATCCCCAATACCCAATCTATAAAATAGAAAATAATCGAAAGCAACGTCCTAGTAGGATTCATGCATAGAAACTACAAAAACAAAAATTAATGAAGGTAAATGAAATTATTTGTTTTTAAATGATATTTTTAGTTTACCACGTACTTTAGTATATTGGAAACTATTTTCAGGTTTCACATAATAATTAAACAACATGTAACATAGGATATAAAAATGTCGCATAAAACTTAAAAACATGTAATTAACCCATGACATTATAAGTAAATTATTTTAAGACAATAATTCATACAAATTAAAATATATAGTCACGTACCTGATCCAACCTCAACATTTGTGTAATCATCCTTATTATGTATCTTGATATTCTTCATCGAAATCAACATCTGTATCAACATACGGTTCAGAAATGATGTTGAAAGGATTGACGATATCATCATCATCATCAATGTCATTTTAGAGCATATTTTCATCGACATCATCATCAAGAATTGCAATATTGTCTCCTACACCTGGATCATGATCTTCTTCGTCTTCTTCATCTGTCAACCTTGCATGATATTCTAGCTCTGTCTGATATGGCGAATCATATTCTTGATATTCAATATCATCTTCTTCCTATAAATGAGTATACTTAACTAGCCTTCCTCGTGGATCATATCTAACAACAAATGACCAATCCCTATCACCTGGAACATTTGAGTAAAATACCTGTTCACATTGGCTTGGAAAAACATAGAGATCATGTACTCTTCCAAACATCGTTGTTTTAATCATTGGAAATCCATTGGCATGTTGAATAATAGTTCTTTCCTCACCGTGTTCATGCATTCGTAACCTATACCATTTGACATCGAACATAACTAATT
>SNQJ01S0126144.1:0-13668 GCA_010110895.2 Picea sitchensis
CTAAGGAAAGAGGGAGGAGCATGAGGCCTTGCTTTTGCAACACCGGAATGAGCCTCCTCCCCTTAGGGTTTTGACTTTGTGGCCCTCCTTTTGCAGCACTACAAAGCCTAACTCTCCCGTCCTTAGATTTAGATTCTCCCAAGTCATTAGTCTCTCTCCATTTGACCCCATTAACCCAAGGCACTAGTATAAAACTAAAACGTTGAGTCTTTTATGTTCAAAAACATCTTTCAAAACTTTCTTGACTTAAAACCCTACTAACCCTAGCGTCATACTAACCCTAATCTGTTGATGACGTCTTGCCTTATTTGAACCTTTGTTTGGACTAAAAGTTGCGGCTGACTCATCCCTTGATAGCCATAAAGGTATTAAGCAATTTCATTGGTCAATTCAGCCAAACGTCCACCTCTTTGTCTAGCTAACCTAACCCTAACTAGCTAGTGACGTCACACTTAATTTGATCTCTTGTTTAGCTTAAAACATTGTGATCTTGTCACCTAGCACTTGGCATTGATGTGTAGCATATTTTCATTGGCTTAGTGTGCAAAACGTCCACCTCTTTGCCTCTCAAACTAACCTAAATTAGGGTTGACGTCACCTTTATAGCAGCAACAATATTGATGACGTCAAGCCTCCTTTTAACCTTTGTTTAGTGTGAAACGTTGTGGTTTTATTAACATTTAAGTGTTGAGCAATTTTTCATTGGCTTGTTTAACAAAACGTCCACTCATTTGTCTAGCTAAAACCAACCAGAAATAGGGCTGACGTCACCCTCAATCTGCATAGTGACGCAGCAACAATATTTATGAATGAGCAGATTTATTGTATTGTGATGTGATAAAGATTGATTTTATATATTGAATGCAAGTATCACTTTGTATTTATTGAAGAAGTATTATAAGCCTTTGTCTTAAATTGCAATCATTGACTTCGTCAAATAATTACATTCATTATTGCTCATATGTATTAAAGATAGTCATTGATATTTTGAAGTACTAACCACTGCAGCACATTCTTTTAGTTTTATTTGCCTTGTCTCGCAAACAGGTGCTCTTTCAATGAAATATCTCTTCTTTGACTATCCTTTTGGCAGTAATCTGTGAAGGGAAAGCTTACCTCAACCTTCGAGCCTTACACCTTGATCCTTTTCCTTCAAAACCCCCAGATTACTAGGGACGTCTCCCTTGGGATTAGCCACCCTAAATAGAAAGAGCTCCCCATCAAGGTGACAGTGGGTGGGGAAGCTCCCGTTACGCCAGTTTGAGCCTTGACTTCAAGCTATTTAAACCTTTCCTACAAATTGTGCGATAACAGGCAGAATGAAAGTGTATATTCCACACTCAATTGTAAAGAGTTCAAAGCCAAGATTGATGTTGGAGCAACGTTCTACACCCGCAATTCCTTTCCCCGTCGCTGCAAATTAACTGTAGTAGTGTGGTTGTATTGTCGATGTACCACTAGTCGTCACAATGGTGGCCTCCAAATCAATAGCGTAAGAGTTTCATCGCTCAATATCCCTCAATCTACTTGCATCAAACGACTCAGTTTTCTCCACAACAAAGATTCCCTCTCTAGAACAATTTACATGTGCCCCTATAGTGACTTCCCACGACCTGTATTTTCATGAGCTATATCGTTGAGTCTCCTCTATGTGAAATCTCCCATGTCAGATCCAGATCTATAGCGTGGCTCTTGAATATGATCGTGCACCTCTATTTGTTAAGTGTATGAGTAAATTTGGAGGGTTTTGTGTAATGAGAGGCAGTGGCAGCAACCGAGAAATCCATACTAGTGATCTATTTCATCGCCCATTGATCCAACGATTTAATTGCAGAGACAATAAAAAATGATTTAAAGAAAAAAAATCTTTCCCCTTTTAAAAAAAAAATGAACAATTAACTGACCAATTTAACTGACGGAGTGCGCGCGGGACAATAATGGCCGAAGTTTTTCTTGGCCTGTATAGCTGGAATCTCCTCCTCACATCAGCTGCATTACTGGTGCTCTGATACCACAATAATGGCCGAAGTGTCTTCAAACACACAATTTTATTAAATAGGAAAAGAAATTACATATGAGAATTTGCAAGAGTTTACACACAAACACACCAGCACTCTTGCAATGAGATATATATAAGCTAAATGTCCTAACAAAATCTAGTTATGGATCACTTATTAAATAAACAAGTGTCCATTTACAATAAATGTTATTTTAACAATCTTCTAACTATACTCCTAATTTAGAGCCTAAGATACAACACCTTTCTAKAGTCATATTTTTCACAACAATATTCTATTTCTAAATGTCTCCATTTATTAATCAAATATTCTAGATTATTAATTTAATATTCTAAATTAATAATTATTTTATCCTAAATTTTTAAACTATGATATTTGTATTTTGGATCATCTAACAGTTCCTCCAAGTATATGCCCAAAATGACCTTAGTGAAATTAGTTAAAATATGACCCATAATAACTCAAAATTACAAAAATCATCGAAATGAAACGAAACCAAAGCCAAGTTGTGTAGAATGGATCTTGATGATGAAATATGATGAACGATGCAAGCCGGGCCCAATAAAACCCCTCAATATCTCCTAAACTCATTGTCGCCCCCATCTGGCTACTCTAGTAAGCATAACACTGTGTAATATAATAATGTCCAAAAATGGGGACATTACAACC
Organism: Picea sitchensis; assembly: GCA_010110895.2. Taxonomy (NCBI): domain Eukaryota; kingdom Viridiplantae; phylum Streptophyta; class Pinopsida; order Pinales; family Pinaceae; genus Picea; species Picea sitchensis. Next base: position 2,688 of record SNQJ01S0126144.1, read on the forward strand.
TCTGCACGCCTCCTCTCCTATTCGGATTTCTAAAACTGTTGGGAAACTTACCTTTATTTTTATTTTCCCTCGACTTAGGGTTTTTGTGTGGACCCTCAATTTCGTGGAAGATCCCAGCCATTGGATCTTTTGCAAGATCAACGGTCGAGACTTGTTCTTTCGTTGACATAACTTAAAGTCTCACTTTTACCTTTCCTCACTAATTTTCTTAACATATAAGAATAAATCTTGTTGATATTATGGTAGTTGCGGGAGGTATTAACCTCCACGTATAAACCCAACGAGAATAGAATATTCCAAGAAGCAAGAAGAAACCCTAAAGCATTGGACATAACCCTAGAAGACAAGTCGGCTAAAGGAAATATTTAATATTAAGTGCTTAGCCTCCAGAATGAGAAGTCGACCCAGACAGCTAAGGAGAAACAGTATAAATACAAGTCGCCAAATCTCATTTGACACACATAGCTCGCAACTGTAGAAATGTAATGGTGCGCACTACAGAAACTGGGTAAGTGCGCAAGTCTGGAGAGTAACTGCAGCTGCAGCTACTGCAACTTGTATTCTCGGTTTAGGCTTGGACTTTCTATTGGTTATGGTTTGGACTTTCTGCCTTGTGTGCTAGCTCTGGAGAGAGGTATGTTGCATTGATTGGCTATTAGGCCTAGGGTTTGCTTCCGAAATTATTCTCTGTCAAGGTTAAGGTGCTCGAGGGTGGCTTCGACCTATGGTTGGGTGACAATATTGTTATATTGTCTATGGTTAAACGAGCACACCTATTATTTCTACCAGGTTATGGGCCCACACTATCTTCGAACAGTCTAACCGCTGGAACATAGATTAGGAGGATTTGCTCAGTTACAGTTGCAGTTGCAGTTAGTTTTTGCTACAGCAATGAAACCCAACCTTCTTGTTGAGGCACCTTAAGTGAAGAGATTGACCTAATTTATGGATAGCCTAGTGCGCCCTAACCCAACGCACCTCCTGGTACTCTCACCAAGCTAAGACGCCAAGTTTGAGTTTTTGGTCAAAATCAAAGGTTGACCAAGTCAAAGTAGTCACGACTTATTCTATGAAGTCAGAAAACAAGTTAGAAGGGGCTTCTAACTTCAGAGCATGGAAGACAAGGATTGAGCTCATCCTTGCCAAGAATAAAGTGTTGGATATCGTGAAAGGAAAGATCGTGGAACCACAGTTTGAAGAAGGAAAAGAGAAGGAACCTCAGAACATTGCAATTATGGAGAAGTTCAAGGATAGTGACATCAGTGCCATGAGTATCATAGTGGACTCTGTCATGTTGACTCATCTAAGAAGAAGTACAATGCCCTAACTAACCTCTTCTCAGTTAGAAACATTGGACAAATAATGAGTCTAAAGAATGAGCTCTGTGACATGAAAATGAATGATGATGACAACATAACATCATACTTTGTGAGAATCTCTCAGTTAAGAGATCAACTACAAGCTATTGACGAAATCATTTCAGAGAAGGAACTGGTAAATATAGTACTCAATGGTCTTCCCAAGACATGGGATGCATTTGTCGCAAGCATGAACACAAGGAAGGAGTATCCCACATTTGAAGAACTTTGGACTTGATGTGCACAAGAAGAATCAAGGATTAGCGCAAAAGAGAAATTCCAAAGGAAAGATGATGATCAAGCCTACACAACAAAGTTCAAGAAATTCATGAATAAGAAGAAGTTTGACTCAAGGAAGAAACCCAATCAAGAGAAAGATATGTCAAAAATACAATGCTTCAACTATCGAAAATATGGTCACTACAAGAATCATTGTCCTGAGTTAAAGAAAAGGAATGAAACACACAAAGCATCAGTTGTTGAAGAAAGGGAACCCTCAAAGAAGGCCAAGCAGGATAAAACAAACTTTTTCTTCTAAAACAAGGTAGCAATATTCTTCATAGTTCTTGTACATACCATGTTTACATAGTTTCTGTACATATCTTGCATATCTATTTCTTAGAAGATAAGATGTTCAAGTGAAACAATACCTATGGAAGAATAACAAGATAAGGATTGCTATCACAATGACTACAAGTCAAGCAATACACATGAAAAGATGAAGTACATTGACAATCCTAGGTAACAATTCTTGTGGAAGCTATTACATAAGTAACAACTGCAAGATAGGCCAAAATCAGAATCAAACTTGAAGAAACCCAGAAGAAGTAAAAACAGAAAGAAGTCAACAATCAAGAGGAAATTAGAAAAAGACTCGTGACACTTTGCAGAAGGCAATAAGGATGCAAACGGAAGTGTGGACTCTCTTAGATAGAGGGAGTTGATTATATAATTCCAAAAGAAGAGCATGCATGAAGCAAGGATTAGGAGGGCGCTAATCCTAAATGATATGATCCATTGAGGATTATTAAGTATCTATCCATGTTCCAATTGAAAGTAGCAGCCATGATAAACAATGCGTGTTCAGTTTGACTCTAGAAGAAGTCTTCTTCGAAAAGAAGCCTTAAAGTATCCCTGGTTGTCCATCTACATCCATGATCTATGATGAAAGGAAGAAGTTGGAATCTTTAGGGCATGGAATCTATAGAAGACTCCATTGACCCAAGAGCTAAAGTGAAACATGAGGAAGAACATGAAGATTCCAAGAAAGAAGAAAAGCCATAACAACCAGTTATTATACTAAGAATCACAAGACTACCAGCTTGGTTTGAACCCACTAGAAGCAATCAAGTAGAAGTAATGGAAGATATGATGAAGAACAGTATATGTAGGAAATTGTGAAAAAGGATTATGAATGGAAGCTTTGCGAGATTCAGAACTAGAGGTTCTTCCAGGAGGAGGAGAAGACTATGATAACAGCTTGTTCCCGTAAACCAGATGCACCTCTATCTGAGCTATTATATCTCTTGCAGTATCCATGGATTGAAGTTTACATCAGTTGGTTGTAAAAGATTGTTCTCCCAATAGAGCATTTGAGGAAGAAGCTTATGTAAAGGAATCTCGAGGTTTTGAGGTATACCAGAAAGAGACCTTGTATGGATTCAAACAACTTGATGCAGAGTATCTCATATACAGCAGAAGCGTGGTGAAAACTTTCTATGACAGAGACAGTGTATCAGAATAATTACTCAGAAGTCTAGGATGATGGATTGCTAATCCATGGCAAACTCTCATGATGACAGAAGAAGTGCTACTTGGATATGTTTCAGTTTGAGCCTTGCCACAATGTCATGAGCTAGCAGGAAACAAAAGTGTTGAATTCGACCATGATATATATTGTAATGATCAAAGCTACATGAAGCCTTCAGAGAAAACCAATGTTCCATAACAGACCAAAGTACATTGAGATCAAGCATTATATTCTCTGTGATGAAGTCCAGAAAAGAGAAGTGGTTCTCCAATATATCTCCACAGATGAGCAAATAGCAGATATTTTGGTAAAACCTTTGTCCAAGATGAAAAGTTTGCAAGTTGGGGCTCGTGGAGACGACTTCCTTATTGAAAAAGGAAGAGATTACTCCCTAGCTGGGAGGGAGCACTGTTGTGTTATTGATTTATGGACAGTCATTTTTCAGTTCAAAAAATGGTCCAGGATGAGCAGTTCATTTCCAGTTTGGAAAGTGGTTTGAGATTTCTGACGGAAAGGCATTTTCCAGTTCGGAAAATGGTCCAGATCGGACGGTAATTTTCGTAATGAAAATGGTTTGATAGATTGTTGATGTACCATAGACATTGATTCCCCTTGTGGCCAGTGTGGAGGAATGGTCTAGGACAATCATTCTTCTTGGCAGTCACTCTGAGCAGTGGTCAAGTAGAATGGTCCACCTCGTCGGACAGTCATTCTTTCGAAGTTCACAGTTGTGAGCAATTTCAAAGAATGGTTTGTTTTGGAGGTTGGTGCAGGAGAGTCATTTCCATTAGGAAATGGTCCGGACAGTCATTCCCTAGGGCAGACTCATTCTATCCAGGTTGCATTATGGTTAATGCCGGAAGAATGGTCCAGGTTCAGCAATCAGGGACAGGCATTCCCTAAGGCAAACTCATTCTCTCCAGGTTGCACTATGATTAGTGCCGGAGGAATGGCCCAGTTAGGTGAATGGTCCAGGCTCAGAAATCAGGGACAGTTATTCCTCTATGCTTGAGAAGAATAGTCCAGATAGCCCATGGCTGATGTTTTACTTTCTGAGGGCAGATGCTCTTCCAGATCTCACAGATGTGAGTGGATGACTCGGTTTATATCATGATATTGTTTCTATGCAGGTTGATATCAGATGATATGATTGCTATGGAGATCGTATGTCTTTGGACAATAGATGTATGCTACTGTGGTGGATGTGTTCCATTGGTTGTGACTATGTGTCACTGATTGAGTAGTCATGTTCTACTTGGTGTGGTTGCGTACCACTGGATAGTAGTCGTGTACTACTATGGATAGACACAGTTGTGTTCTATTGAATGACATTGTTCTGATTGCCGTGTAGACTATCAGTAGTGTTGAAAATGATTATCAGCTAGATAGATAGTCAATGTGCTAGTGGACAGACATTCTCCAGGTTGAAAATGGTCCAGGACATTTATTCTTCTAGGACGTATATCTGGATTTGAAGAATGGTCCTTGTAGCCCATGGTGTGGCTTCCAGCATCTGTTGGAATAGTTATTCTTCTAGGACATATGTTCGGATTAAAAGAATGGTTCTTGTATCTGTGTGGAGTGAGTGACTTATTCAGCATCATGTCTGATTACTCAGATGGAGTATGGCTTCGAGAGATGATGCAGTTGATGCTATCAAATGATATTGATAGTGATGATGGTGCTCGTGATCTAATCATGAGATAGCTTGTATGGCTATGATGATGCTACCGGTTGAATGGTATGTTTGTGCTCAAGACCATTTCCTTCAATACCTCCCTAGCTAGGAGGGAGTGTTGATATTATGGTAGTTGTGGGAGGTATTAACCTCCATGTGTAACCTTGACGAGAATAGAATATTCCAGAAGCAAGAAGAAATCCTAAAGCATTGGACATAACCCAAGAAGACAAGACAAGACAAGACGGCTAAAGGAAATATTTAGTATTGAGTGTTTAGCCTCCAAAATGAGAAGTCGGCCCAGACAGCTAAGGAGAAATAGTATAAATACAGGTCACCAGATCTCATTTGACACACACAGCTCGCAATAGCAGAAATGTAAAAGTGTGCACTGCAGAAACTGGGTAAGTGCGCAAGTCTGGAGAGTAGTTGCAGTTGCAGCTACTGCAACCTGTATTCTCGGTTTAGGCTTCGACTTTCTATTGGTTATGGTTTGGACTTTCTACCTTGTGTGCTAGCTCTAGAGAGAGGTATGCTACATTGATTGGCTATTAGGCCTAGGGTTTGCTTCCGGAATTATTCTCTGTCAAGGTTAAGGTGCTCGGGGGTGGCTTCGGCCTATGGTTGGGTGACAATATTGTTATATTGTCTATGGTTAAACGAGCACACCTATTATTTCTAACAAATCTGCATACTAGATGCTGTCTGGAATTGGTTTAATGCAGATTTCAAGTCTGATATTTAATTTACAGCAAGCTGTTCCACAGATCTGAAGTGGTTTTTGGCAAGCAAAGTTTGATTTTTATCTTCAAAGTTCAAAAAGCATAAGGATTCCTCCTTGTGGCTAGCAAGCAATAGCCAAAAGTGCAGAGAAACTGTTTAAGGTGACAAATTGACAATGTACGTTCACTTGTTGATATTTGGAACCAGACGGTTTTGAATGTTAACAGATGGTAAGAGAGCTGTTGTGAAGGGTTCCTTACAACCCCCCAATTAGCCCAGCTACATCCTCTCAGCCTGGGGCACTCTCCTGATTATATCACCAAGCCCAACAGCAGTGACTTCACTATAATCGAATACATTGCAGAATCTTGCAATGACTCAGACTAAGACCAGTCCCCTTTCTTCAATTTGGTCGTATTCTTCTTTACCATTCACTTATACATTGTACAAGATTTCCTTCATTGGTTAAACCCTTTCTTTTTTCCCTTTCGAATCTTCCCACATTGTTTTAAGCCGAGACTAGTTACTTTTTAGGATTTGGTCTAAGCACTTTGTAATTTACTATTGGCATTTGTCGCACTCTTGAGACCCATCCTTTCTTTGGTCAAGAACGGACGTTAATATAATTTGTAGAGAAATATAAGTAGAATTTATATAATAAGTACATGTAACCAATGTTAATTCCATTTGAAGTTAGCAAAACACGAGATCAAAAGCCAATGTAAGCATTGTAGATTTTCAAGATTTTAAGATTTGAGAATGAATCTCAAATAGGTTTTTAGAAAAATATATAGACAAAGATATGCATAACACATGAAATGATTATCATGTCAACCAAGAACATTTACCAATTGAATACGAATGAAGGTGATCATTTTAAGGTTAGATTTTGGCATCTAATCACCTCATTTTGACTACCACTCCCAGCGGCACGTGGCAAGAATCAAATTTGAGACATGAATTTGCAACTTGAACAAATTTTCATTTTACCACTTATTACAATAAAACTTGAATCATGTGACTTTTCTAAAAGATAAAGTTGAATGTAAATATTGTTTCAAAAAATTGTATCACAACCTTTACATGGAAATTTTTAAAAAGTGACTTTAAAACAACTAAATAAAAGTGTCATTCTGTGTGGTAATTATTCATCTATACAACTTAAAGAGAAAGGACCTACCTCGTACCTGAACGAAAGTAGTCATGTGACTTTCCTCATTTGAATCTTTTGTTGTAGAAAACGAGTGGAAATGAATTCTACACCATTTGCTTGCCTTGAGCAAATATCAGAGAAATAATAAAGTTAGGACAAGCTTGGAACACATTTAGCATTATATGCAGCTTAAGATAGAGCACCAATAGTAATTAAGATATTACATTATCATTTCAGTACCTTTGTGGAAAGAATGACATATTGAGAAAAAATGTCACAAGCGTCTGCATATTGCAAGTGTTGTTGTGCCACATGTAAAATTGAGATGTTACACTTGCAGTGAGAGACCCCAGAACATGAACTTTCTTCCCAAAAGGCCCATTACATGGTCAAGGAAGCAAACATAACAACGAAAAGATGAACGAATATGTCAATAATAACACAGCATCATGAGAAAACAAAAAGAAAATAATGTATCACTTTCTTCCCAAAAGGCCCATTACATGGTCAAGGAAGCAAAAATAACAACGAAAAGATGAACAAATATGTCAATAATAACACAGCATCATGAGAAAACAAAAAGAAAATAATGTATCACTTTCTCCCCAAAAGGCCCATTATATGGTCTAGGAAGAAAACATAACAAAGAAAAAATGAACGAAAATGTCAATAATAACACAGCATCATGCGAAAACAAAAAGAAAATAACGTATAAGGAAACTAATGATAATTTGGATATTGGAGCTATATGCATAAAATCAATGGTTGCACCACATAAGGATCATGTGATGTAAACACTACTTGATGATTAAACTATCAAATGCTTCAGAGCACCCCCAAAAAGAGGAAGTTGACCAAACACTGTGAAATGTACAAATAGACAAGTTAATGATGGGATTGTAACATATCACCATGATCCATGCAACAATTTGTTCAAATGAAATACCACCCAGCTCTTGTACAAACTTGCATTAGTTAGTAAAACTTGCATCCCTAACCCTTAAATATGACCAAGAATGTGTTATTCTTAAACTTTATACAAAATTGCACAAATAAATGTGAGGATACTACAAGGCCTTCAACAATCTGATGCAAGTTAGAGACAATTGTTGGAGTTGAGGTCCCTAGTTGATTAATAAGCTCAATTCGATCCTCAAACACCTGATGTTGTACACAAAGGAGACAATGTCAACAAATACTTCTTACTACTTCTAGAATGTGTGGAACATATTTAAAGTTCAAAATCAATGTCTATTCATATAAGTGGAGCCTTATTAAAAAACATAATTGGACTTTTATTGATGTCAAAGCCAAAAGGACTTTTACTTTTAAAAACAAAGTATGTTTGCACACACTTATATTGCACAAACATGCACCCATCCATCCATACATAAATAGAGAGAGATTACTTTGAACAAAATGCAATTACTTTGAATAAAATGCAAGGAAGAAAGAACGAGAAACTGAATCAATTATATATATATATAGACAAACACACATGTATTATAAGACATGACAATTAAAACAAGTTCTTTCATCTACGGATTAAAATGTTAAATCTCTCTTTCATCCACATGGAGAACTCAACTATCCTTGAACTTGATGTCCCTCATAAGTCAGGCATCGCAATTAGCACCAACGAGTTTACACTAGGTGCCCTCCATGAAATGCAAAGAAGTACCCAAAAAATTCCCCACAAGATTTTCCTAGGAAAAAGAAATTCAACTATCCTTAGATGGACAAAATCCATTATCAATTATTTATCAAACAATACTTCAAAATAGATTTACAAGTTATGAAACTTGCAAAGAACCACAAGAAGGATATGAATTCATCACTCCTCGAAATACAACACAGTGAGAAAGATCATCTTGTCAACTTCGCAAAACAATCAAAAGAAGCCATCAAAACTAAGAAGCTTGAATTATTCCAAACAAAAATTTTAAAATTAGAAAAGGACAATTGGGGTCAAATATACCAAAATCCAGGATGGAGTTGCAAAGAGGAGAGGCACCTTTTGCCTCCCTCTCAACCCCCCGAGTGCCTACCTCAAAACCTAGTATGGTTTCACCGTCGAGATGTAAGGTGTGTGATGGTGGCCACTTGGCACGAGGATGTTGTTGCATTAGGAATGAAAATGAAATCAAGACAACTTTGGAGAATCACATGGTATGTTGTTGCTTTAATTCCTTTACTTGTGTTATTGGTTTCTTCATGCATGGATGATAGGCAACTTAGATCTGTTAGTCTTTGGATCCCTGCAGTAGACAAATCCACAGAGTATGAGATACATTTGCCAATGTTTAACTACGAGGTAGTCAAATCAACCTAGATTTTGGTGTTTTAGGGCTCATAGTGGCAAGATTTGCTTCTACAGCTAGAGGTACTACATGTAGTCATCTCGTTGGGTGGACCTAACAATGCCCTACAAGTTGGTCTTGCTTGATAGTCTCTTGGAGCAACTATATAGGGTTTTCAAAATGTTGGTGGCTCTTGGTAGCTAAGTTTGAGTTGGATTTGGTCTTCTTCGTCACTAAGCTAATGGGATTGTGGTGATTGAGGCTAAGGCTTGGGGCCTGGTGTCCTGCATTGGCTTCTCTTTCGATGATGCAAAGCTCTTATCAAGACCAGGTGGCCAAAACTCTCATCTGGTATATTGGCTCTCTATGGCGACTATATTTTATGGTCAACAAGTATGGTTTATGCAATGTTATCAGGATTGAACCAATCAACCCAAAAAAATGGATCCAGTAAAAAAATCATAACAAAACCAATTGACCAAAAAATACATAAAATATCCAACTTTTGGTAAGAAACAATATCTTCATGTACATTCGAGTAAATCCAAACCATTAGACATGAAATACGCAATGTTTTCTCATGTATATAGCATTGTGAGGGAGAATATAGAAAAATGGCACCTAGTGCAATACACATTTGAACCAAAATACATTAACATTGAGGCTTTAAATGGTATGCAGAGTCCAAAAATAATCATACTATTGTCTATGTTATCCCCTACCTAGGGATAACTAAGGAGATCATGTCTCGAGGCCCACATGTCCTAGACATGGAGTGTCAAGAGTCAGATGACTTGAGCATGGCCCCAGAGGGCCCCTCTTTTCTTCAATGCAGCCCATCTATCAACAGCAGCATCCATCCTACCAACCTGGTCCTGGAGTAGCAGTAAGTCTTGCTCCACGAGGTAATGAGTCCAGGTATCATGGTATGTGTCACTCTGATTATTGAAGAACTTAAGTATGTTGCAATGAATTCTCCTTCATTTCATAACGTTTGCTTGGAAATTATGCTCTTTCACTTGTTCATACCTAGGAGAGTGACATGATGCCCTAGTAAGTTAATCTCCCTTTAGGATGAGTTGCCACTAGGTGGGTCTATCAAAGGTCATCATCCATTCCATCCATACTTACCACTTTCCATCCTTATTCCCCTCATCTTTCCCCCACCTTGGTTCGGGCATTGGGTTTGCCACACTAGGAAGGGTTGTACCTTGCCTTGTGGAAAGAAGGGGCTAAAGGCCCAGAGGGTAAAAGTAGCCAACAAGAGTTAAAAGCCAAAATGAAACCTTTGAGATGCTTCGCCCAGGGATTCCCGAGAAAGCAATAAAAAGCTTCTCGGTAAGAAAAGGAAACCCATAAGATAAATCAAAACTCAAGGTACTAGTTGGTGGATGGGAGGTTTCATCATGAGCCGGCCTATTAGGACCATGGGCATGTAGCGATATGACACTACCATCTATTTGGTTACCAAACCAGGGTAGTGGCTCTTGGTGGCATAGCCAAGAGAAAGGGGGTCTCATCACGAGCCAACCTTCTCATCTTCGTGAAATGCTTGTGGGTAACGTTGTCACCTCTGGTCACCAAGCCAGGACAGTGTCCCCAGCTCCTTCCTTGAAGCATGAAAAAAAAAGACCAAAAGCAATAAAGCTAAGAATAAAAGGCATTGAATGGGCTAGGAAACAATGGCATCCATGATAAGGTACAGCTCGCCCTCTACAAAGGCACCCACAGGTAAGATCTACATTTCCATGTTATCACTGCACCTTGTGCCCAAACACCCCCACGCCACTTCACACACACTTACATGACCTAGATTGGTTCTCACTTGGGAAACACCCCAAAATTAAGGAGGATTATCCCAATATGACATCCTGAAACCTTCTCCAAACCTGACTTGTTAAACTGCATAACGTCTTTGAGCATTTGTCTGGGTAAAGGGGGGTTTGATGCACATGTTTGGGTAATTTGATTATTAGATGTGATTGACATTGCTATGATCCCTGTGACTTATGAACCCCT
>SNQJ01S0126145.1:26385-40627 GCA_010110895.2 Picea sitchensis
CCCATACGAAGCAGGAACAAGTGATGAACAACCAGAGGTTCAGTGGACTAAACATATGCCAGTTGTAGAGAAGCCATAGATTGAAAGCATACTAGAAAAAAGAGTTAGCAAAAGGACCAGAAGAAGGGAATATTTTGAATACTTGGTCAAGTGGAAGGGACATCCAGTTGAAGATGCTAGTTGGGAGAATGAAGCAGAGGTCCAGAAGCATGGATAGACCGTGCGAGAGCTCATGGACATGAGCCCATGAAAATTTTCAAGTGAGGGAGTATGATGCAGGAGCATCACCAACAACAAGCGAGCGTGGGGCAAGTGCCAACGCATTTTGGCACATGATGAATTGTTTGAAATGTTTTGAAGTTCGATATGCCAAATGTAAATGAAACAATTAAGAAAGGGCATACATGTAGATTGTAATCAGACCTTGAGTGTCCCACTCTCGTCTGAAGGACTAAGAGGGATTTATGCTAGTAAATGTAAATAGGTAGCTTTGAATTCTTAGATTAGACAGTTTTAGGAGCCAGAGGGAAAACAAATATAGACACCCTCACTTGTATCATTGTAACATTAGTAGCATAATCAATCGAGAGAGCATAGGAGAGCAGAAGCAGAGAGTTGTGTAGAAAAAACCCATGTACAAAAGTTCTGGATTAATACAAAGATCTTTAGTTCAGACTCATGGTGTTTAATTTCTTTCTGTGTTTGTACATGCTGATTGATATATGCTTGTTTACTCTTTGTTATGAATTTGCTTTGATGCGTGAATGTTTGATTTCATATTTAATGTATGAAATCTAAAGAGAGGGAGAGTAAGGAATGAGTTTCAATTGTTTCTCTGTCTGAGCAAGAGTTTTCCTGCAAGGAGTGCAATGAAATTGTCCGCAAGGTGTGCGTTGACAGGAGTCAGAGTTCGTCTCTATAAGCTCAGGAGGGATAACATTATTCTCATTCTCGCAGAAGTGCAAGTTAAGCACATGAGTTGTGCAAGGAGTGTGCAGGCCGAGTAGAGACTCAAATTTTACAACCTGGGGGAGTTGTTGAAAACACTGTTGTCGCAAGGAGTGGACAGAGTCTAAGAATTCAAATACTTGGAGTGTATTTGAAGAAGTGCCGCAAGAAGTGCACGCAGAAATTTTCCCCAAATGACTTGAGGATTTTTCAATCAAGCTCAGGAGGGATAGGATCTTCGAAATTGTCGAAGAAAAGATCAAGAGGGCTAGTACCTTGAAGTGTTGGAAGGAGGCATTGCAAATTTATTTGCAGGCAGATAAGTTCCCGTGAAGGCATACTTGTTCATTTCGCAGGAGTTGTTAAGGAGGTATTGGATGGTCGGAATTCTCCATGGAGAATTCACGAAGTTTCGAGAACCGTCAGATCTTGCAGAGGAGCAAGAAGGTTACGGTGGGTGTTTTCCTACGTGCTATCTCAGGAGAATTGGACCGTGGGATCCAAGCCAACAATGGTCATTGGATCACTCGTGTAATCACATTTCATGGATTCACGAGTTGAAGGTTTAAAAACTTTGCATCAAGATTCGTGAGGTCACGAGTGGCGAAGTCGCGAAAGAATATAAGTCGTCCATCGGAGGAGGACAGGTGGTAGAGATCAATGGATCTCGCGAACTCGGAGGTTTGCAAGGTGAGAGTCCAAATATTGGGTGCTCCAAGTCGCGAGTGGCGAAATCGTGAGGAGCGAGGATAGTCGTAGGATCTAGGTCAAGTGAGGACCGTTGGATCAGAGTCTCACCGCGCCTATTGCGCATTTGGAGGTCTAAAGGTGCTAAAGAACCTGACAGCACAGAGTGGACATGTGGCATACTTGTCGACACGGAGGTCAAACCTTTGTTGACCATTTCGAGGTTTCGTGAGTCGGAGAACCGAGAGCATAGCATCAAGATTCGTGAAGTCGCGAAGTCCGAAACTCAAAAAGGTAGGAAGTTCCATTGTGGGACCCGCATTGACGATGTGTCAGAATTTCGACTTTTCGACATATTGGCGGATAGGAAGTCGAGACTTCTGTCTTGAAAGTCCCGAAGTCACGAGTTGTGACAAGAAGTAGCGAGGAGTTAGGGATCTCGACATTTCGGGTGTCGGGATACAATGGAGGTAGCGCTTCGGGAAGTGAAATCTTGAAGTGTCGAAGTTGGGAATAAGGGACACGTGGCAGAACCATGAAGTGGGCCCAGGAAGTAGACTGGTGGACACACGTCACCTAGTGAAGAAGTCAACACCCGTTGACCTCTGACGTCTCGGGGTCTCCTGAAAGGAAGGTGCCAAGGTTGGACTCCACAACATGCGAAGTGTCGAGAAGCAAGAGGAGCTTGCGTGAAGCTTAGCCGGTGGTCATGCGTAGAGGCACTGAAAAAAGAAGAGCCATACCCATTTTGCGATCTTGGGTATCACGAGATTGGAGAGGAAGAGTCAGGAGTCACGACTCGTGAACTCGCGAGATTGCGAGTTGTGAAAAGGATCTATGGATCGATAAACGAAGATTCCAGCAGGGAATCGAAAGAGCCATTTCGGCTCAAGGGGAAATTGAACGATCCTGTGAGTGGATCTCGGCCCGAGGGCCGATATGTCTACGTCAGAGAATCAATGCATATTATGATCTTATCAATGAGTGAGTGATATTCACTCATATAGGCAATGCCATCATATAATTAGGAACGCATGCATAATAGCGATGGTCTAAGATTAGAAAGTCTTAAATAGAACTAGTCAGTTAACTCCCACTGAACTAGTGTGCCGAAAATATAAATTTCTTCAACACAACTTGCATTAGCTATAGTTTGTGATTTCACACACGTCTATAAACTTATATTGACATTTTGAGACATAACACTACCTAGTGTGCATAATGGATAAAAATTGCATTGTAAAACGAAAGTGTTGAATTGTTAAATTTGGCTATATTAAACTACACACCCAAAGTTGGCTAAGGATCAATAATTTAGGATTTAATTTGTAAATTGATCATTCCAAGATGCATAACAAGTTTGTATAATTATAAGTAGTGCATTTACGATAAACAAAATGACGATTTTTATACACAAAGATTCATGGCATTTTGATGATTCAAAGGATAACGTGTTAGGAGATAAACTAAGGTCATTTTTTCATTAAGAATCATACAAGACTCTTCTATACAAAAATAGGCAAGAGATGCATACTAAAACCCTGGAAAATGAAAAAAATGTTTGTAAAAAGTAACCCAAGGTTGTATTATACCTTAGATTCGAGTTGTGCAAGTTGTCGGGGATGTGGTTTATCATAGTAGACCTGGTCATGTTGTTTATTTTGCAATTGCAAGTTTAAAAAAGGTGGTTGTGCGAAAGAGGCAAAGTTTGCCTTGTAATTTGCAATGTGTAAACTGTACTAAGTGAGCAAATGATGCATCCCCAAGCTTCCATGTAGCTCCAATTTTTTTTTTAAAAGTTTCACTTAGGAGTTACATAAATGGTGAATTTACCTATGCATATAAGGTTCAATTGGAGAACATGAGAGGTTGCTTTCATGCACCTAGAATTGGGATTTCATGTAAATTTGAAGGGAAAAATGACTCAACCTCAAATGCTTTTCCTATTCTCCAATTTGAGTCAACTTTGGTTGTTCATATTACATAAGTTGTTGTTTGTGATTTAGCACCTGTCTATAAACTTATATTAGAATTTTGATACACAAACTTACCTGGTGTGCATAAAGGATAAAAAAATACATTGTAAAACCAAAAGGCCAAATTGGTAAAGTTGGCTATATTAAAATGCACACCCAAAGTTGGATAATGATCAATAATTTATGATTTAATTTGTAAATTGATCATTCCAATATGTATAACATGTTTGTATAACTAGTAATGCATTTACACTCCAAAAAGGATGATTTATGTGCAAAAATATTCATGGAATTTTGATGACTCAGAGGATGGCAGGCTAGGAGATAAACCAAGGTCAATTTTTCATTAAGAGTAAAAAAAGACACTTCTTTGCAAAAATAGGCATGAGATGCATAGTAAAAAACTGGAAATGGAAAAATTGTTTGTAAAAAGTAACCCAATGTTGTATTATACCTTAGATTTGAATTGTGCAAGTTGTTGGAGATGTGGTTTATCATAGTAGACATGGTCATGTTGTTTATTTTGCAATTTCATGTTTAAAAAGGGTGGTTGTGCAAAAGAGACAAATGTTTCCTTGTAATTTGCAAGGTGTAAATTGTACTAAGTGAGTAAATGAAAATGCATGCCCAAGCGTCCCTATAGCTCCAAAAGTTATTTTACAAGTTTTAAGATGGAGTTACATAAGTGGTAAACTTACTTATACATCTAAGGTTCAATGAAGAACAAGATTGGTTTCTTCCATGCACCTAGAATTGGGATTTCAAGTAAATTTGAAGGGAAAATTGCCTCAGCCTCAAATGCATGTCGTAGTCTCAAATTTCAGCCAACTTTGGTGGTTCATCTTGCATTAGCTTTAGTTTGTGATTTCACACCTATTAATAAACTTATATTGAGATTTTGAGACATAAACCTACCTGGTGTGCAGAATGGAAAAAAATTGCATTGTAAAACCAAAGTGCCAAATTGTTAAAGTTGACTATATTAAAATGCACACCCAAAGTTGGCTAAGGATCAATAATTTAGGATTTAAGCTATAAATTGACAATTCCAACATGTATAAACTGTTTGTATAATTAGTAGTGAATTTACACTCCAAAAAAGATGATTTATATGCCCAAAAATTCATGGAATTTTGATGAATCATATGATGGTGGTTTATGAGATATACAAAGGTCGGCTTTTCATTAACAACCATAAAAGACTCTTTTGTGCAAAAATAAGCAAGAGATGCATAGTAAAATCCTATAAATGAAAATATTGTTTGTAAAAAGTAACCCAATGTTGTATTATACCTTATATTTGAGTTGTGCAAGTTGTTTGGGATGTGGTTTATCATATTAGACCTGCTCATGTTGTTTATTTTGCAGTTGGATGTTTAAAAAGGGTGTTTGTGCAAAAGAGGAAAATTTTTCCTTGTAATTTGCAAGTTGTAAACTGTACTAAGTGAGTAAATGAAAATGCACAGGCAAGCTTATTTTTAGCTCCAATTTTTTTTTTATAAGTTTTAAGATGGAGTTACATAAATGGAAAATTTAGCTATGCATCTAAGGTTCAATTGAAGAACAAGAGAGGTTGCTTTCATGCACCTAAAATTGGGATTTCATGTAAATTTGAAGGGAAAACTACCTCAGCCTCAAATATGCGCCCTATTCTCCAATTTGAGCCAACTTTGGTGGTTCATCTTGCATTACCTGTAGTTTGTGATTTCACACCTATCTATAAAATTATATTGGCATTTTGAGACATAAACCTACCTAGTGTTCATAATGGATAAAAAATGCCTTCTAAAACCGAAGTGCCAAATTGGTAAAGTTGGCTATATTAAACTACACACACAATGTTGGCTAAGGATCAATAATTTAGGATTTAATTTGTAAATTGATCATTCCAACATGTATAACATGTTTGTATAATTAGTAATGAATTTACACTCCAAAAAGGATGATGTTTATGCACAAAGATTCATGGATTTTTGATGATTCAGAGGATGGTGGGTTAGGAGACAAACCAAGGTCAATTTTTCATTAAGAGTCATAAAAGACTCTTCTGTGCAAAAATAGGTAAGAGATGGATAGTAAAACCCTAGAAATGCAAAAACTGTTTGTAAAAAGTAACCCAATGTTGTATTATACCTTATATTTTAGTTGTGCAAGTTGTTGGGTATGTGGTTTATCATAGTAGACCCTATTATGTTGTTTATTTTTCATTTGAAAGTTTAAAAAGGGTGGCTATGCAAAAGAGGTAAAGTTTTCCTTGTAATTTTGAAGGTGTAAACTGTACTAAGTGATAAATGAAAATGCACTCCCAAGCTTCCCTGTATCTCCAAAAGTTGTTTTATAAGTTTTAAGACGGAGTTACATAAATGGTAAATTTACATATGCATATAAGGTTCAATTGAAGAATAGGAGAGGTTGCTTTCATGCACCTAGAATTGGGATTTCATGTAAATTTGAAGGGAAAATTGCCTTATCCTCAAATGCACATCGTAGTCTCAAATTTGAGCCAACTTTGGTGGTTCATATTGCATTAGTTATAGTTTGTGATTTCACACCTATCTATAAAATTATTTTGGAATTTTGAGACATAAACCTACCTGGTGTGCATAATGAATAAAAATTGCATTGTAAAACCAAAGTGCCAAATTGTTAAAGTTCGCTATATGAAGATGCACACCCAAAGTTGTATAAGAATATGTTGTAACTAAATTTGATCATTAATTCGTTTAATAAATAAAGAAAATATTTTCTCTCATTATTACCTAGTTCGGTTCATTTTATTAGTTCGTTCTATTCAATTAGAAAATATTTTTATTATAATCTTCTAAGTTAACCACACTTAGATCTAGTCATCCTTTAAAGTGTGAAACAAATGAGTAGGATTAACTCTTGTGTACAAATTTTCATTCATGTTAATCAGATCTTTCATACCCGAAAAATCTAACGATCCAAAATTAATGCGATCGACGGTTCTTAATCATTTTTGGAAGTGAAGTTACCCATGCTTTAATTGGTTAGTTGATACCCGAAATACATAATGGTTATAACACTGTCAAGATCGACTACCCTAATTAAATTCGGGCTCAAACTTAACCACAAGTTAATGAATACTTTCACATTTGAAAATCTAACGGTGATGTAAGAGTTTAATCTAACGGTTCAAATTACTTTCGAGACTAAACATGAACAAACTTTAAAGGATTATATAATATCTGAATCAAGCAAGGAACATGGATTCCAATTACAATTCATGGTTAAATTTACGACACATTACATCAGTTTATTGAAAGTTCACACGTTCGCACCTTAAATTCAATTAACTCTTCATGCGTCGATCGTTGAAATAATACTAATTACGTAAAGGGTGGCAGGTTAGGTCATTATTCACTTGTGAGATTCAAAAAGAGGATTTTTAATACTATTAAAAGGTAAATTCCCACCAGTCTTACCAGAAAGAAGTTACGAAATCGAAACCCAATTCAATTTTTTTTTATTATAAAACTCAGTGTGAAAGAAAGAGCATAATATTGGCTAGAAATAAAATGAATTTTAAAGAATCATTATGAGAATATAACCACGTAATTAGTGATGTCATAGATGATGCTTATGATACAGTAATGAGTTTTGAGTCTTTCATTCAAATCACAAATCTTATTAACCAAGGGTGCTTGGAAAATTGTGAACATGCATGGCTCTGTAAGAGTAATCTGTTTGAAAATCTCATCCCTTGGGTTTATAGTGATCATGAAATCATTTAGACATTCATGAAGCTTTATAATTAAGACACTCATTTTATCATTTCAGCCGACAACCCGAGGAATATCTGTTTGATATCTCAGGAAAGCATAACTAAAATGTTGAATTTAGCTCTGGGTAATTCTCCTATATTAGATCTCGACCTATTAAAAAGGGTTGAAGGTTGGTATGGAAAAAAGCAACATAGTTTTAAAAAATTTCATCATTGATCCTTTATATACTTTCAAAGAGTTTTCGATTAGGATGAAATTTTGTGCTCCAATGACTAGGTTGATGGTGTCAGTCATAGCTTCTATCCCCATATATTTTTACTATACCTTAATTGATGAAGTCACTCTAGTTATTATGGATAAAATTACAGATGAAGAAAAGGAGTCCAAATTTGATTATGCAATCTTTTTGTATCATGCTATTCACTTTCAATTAGCATCATTCGAATAATTGAAATCATTTAGGTATCAATCTTATCTCCTGTTTTTAGTATTATTTTCTTAGTCAAAATTTTATGAAAAGAAAGGTCTTCTATTTGTTAAAAATGATAAAGCTAGAAATGAACTTCCCGTCACAAAATGGAGTTCCATTTTAACAGTCTCAAAAGATGAAGATGGATTTCTACAGTTTTCCAATCATTTTCTATTTAACACATATGACCTTCTCATGGGACATGATCCTCATGGAATGCTAGTTTCTTATCAAAAAAAGTTACAATTGCACCCTTATTTGAGAGTAGGTGTCCTTTCCAGGGAATCTACTGTAATTAGAATTTATGGGTTCGAATTAGAACCTTATCAATTACCCATTTATATTCCTCCTTTTTATTAATTGTTTTGGGTGTCATTGATGTCAACCCTTGAAGAAAGTCCGATAGAAAATTCTTGTAGCCCAATAATATGGCTAATGGATCTTAGTTTGTTTGATGTATAATGATATGAAGGTTAATATATTTGAAGGTAAAACTATTCTAGATGGATAGTACATGTCATACAATTTTTGGTGATATGTGGACCACCACATAACTCCTCACGGTTAGAGAGTTATCGCCTTGTGAATTTGGAAATCCCTCATGAGTTATCTAGAAGGTCAAATAAGTCAAATTATTCTAGAAGCTCCTAGAAGAAGTTGACTAGTCAAGTGAGTGAAACTAGGAGTTAATCATGGGTTAAGTTGTTGCAATAAGAAAATAATTAAAAATAAATTAGTTGCAAATAGAAGTGGATAATTTACTATTTGTAGCAAAATTAGGTTAGACATGGACAAGTGGCTAGAAGTGGAGTTAGCCCTAAAATAAGGAATTTGGGTTAAGTTGGTTAGAGGTAACCCCTTAGGGAAGCTACATGAAAGTATAAATAAAGAGATAAAGGCTCTCCTATATAAATAAGAGAGAAAGGCTCTCCTATTAGAACCTATTGAGCACATTGAATATTTATTATTACGTAAGTTTTATTGAATGAACTCATTGATACATCTGAAGTTGCACAAGTCTACGATAAAATGAAGGGTTGACGGAGAAAGTTTCAGAGCTTCAGAAATACTAAAACAGAACCCTAATTTTTGAGATGTATGTGGGATAACAGTATAATAGGGTGTGTACATACGTGGGCTAACAGTATAATAGGGTTCGTACATACATAGGATACAAGTATAATAGAGCACATGCACGACGGTAAAGACATAAAAAATTGAGAAGATGAAGATGTCGGGTCTCTAGAGTCTGAAAGAAATCTCCCAGGAAGGTCTACAATGATCGGGTACATTAGATCTATCTATTGGTGAAAAATGTATGTCTTATTTCTATGAGTAGTTGGATTTTTTTATCTACATGATAAATGGTTATGGGGGTTTGAGGTTTTTCCCTAGAGAGATTATTGGTTGCATGGGAATTTATGTATAAGTCAGATCTATAGAAATACAATGCTGGTATAATCAATATTTATCATTGATACATCTTGTTAGTGTTGAGGAACATCTTGTATTTCTTGGCATATGGTTAAGGGTTTTTTTGGTACATGGTTGAGAGCTTGTATTTGTGAAGTGGCTGATGTATTGATAGGCTACATATCAGTATGGTTTAGGTGTCTAGTCCATGTGAGGGTTATTATACTTGTTCATGATTATAATTGTATGGAACATGACTAGAGAGATATAGATACACTTGGTTAAGGGATATGTATGAGTATGTATGCACATGGAACAAATACAGGTTGGACACAGTGAAAGGTTTCAGGTTGAGTTTACAAGAGGAAATAGAGTGTATGAGTTTCAACAAAAGTGAAAAACCCTATCTTTCAGAAGGCGTACGCATGATGTAATATAGATAGTCTGCGTACATACGCAGGCTACAATACAGACAAAGCGCGTACATATGCATGATGTAGCACAGATAGGTCACTCACCTATTCGGTTTTGATTGGTAAAGGTTGAGTATAAGTACATGGAATAGGTGGGTTACAGGTTGTTGGCTCAGATTGGTATAGGTTTACAACAATATATCTCATAGTGACAGTGTGACAATGGTTTCATCATCTTACTTATATTTAGGGAGGCAAGATGGGGAAAGGATAGGTGGTTGTATCCACCTTCTGGTTGTAGCCAGAGAACATAGGGGATTTTAGCCTCCTTCTGGTTGTAGCCAAAGAATTGGGGAGTTGGAGCTTCCCTCAGGTTGTAGCCTGAAAATATAGGGGGTCAAAGCCTCCTTCCAGTTGCAGCTAGAGAACAAAGGAATTTGGTGCTTCTAATGAATGTAATTATTAAATACATATAAGAAAAAGCATTATGTGGTTTACTCATCTATTGGGTTTCCATGTAAAAATACTGGTGTACTGTGAATGCGTGTGATTGTTCATTATTTATGGTTTATTTACTCTACATTTACTGGATGATAATGTTACATTGTTCATAAATATAAATAACACTTACATACTATGGTAAAAAGGATTAAATTGCTCTATTACTGATTCACCCCCCCTCTTAGTAATCCAACACCTCCCTATTGTTTGCCTTAGAATATTCCAAAAAAATATTATTGACTTATCAATTGCATTTTGTCTCAAAGAATAAAAAGGATTCTTTTTCCTTATCTGTAAATGTTTCCTCTTTCCTTATTAAAAGTAGGTCAACCATTGATTAAATAAACAAATTGTTAACATCCTACCATTTGAAAAAGGATAAATAATGGAATTTTTATCCCTATAATGTTATGTCTGAACAACATAAGAATGTTGGTATTATATTTATCAACATTGTCCAAATACTGCAATGAAATGACAACTAATGAGAACACCTAGAAAGTGGTGCAAAATGGTTTGATTATATATAATTCGACATCAAGACCAAGATGGAAACATAATTGCAAGCGAAATTTGTAATAACAGTTGGAGTAAATATTCACTCCAATAATTCTCAGTGTATGATCGTGGGAGAGAAATGATTATCAAACATTATTGAGCTGGAGACTGATCTTTCAAGCATGATAGTGGAATAAATTGAAGTTGATAATCCAGAGTAGAGGGAAATAAATTGGAGAAAATTGTTAGATACTTTCAATCAGGAAATTGAAGAAGTGCAAGATGATATTTCAGATCATATTAATTCCCTTCTTGAAGAATTGGAGAAAAATAAATCAGAAGGACCCATGGTCATGGTTTCTTCTAGTTTGCCTACAAAAAATGAACATAGTTTACCATTGTCATTAAGGACAATACCTTGGTTGACATCAAATAATTATCAGGGCCAAGGTTCATAACTTCAACTAACATAAAAAATAATCAATTCAATCTCCTAGTCATGCAACTAGAGCCAAACAAAAGTACTGGATTGACAAAATATAATACTACCTCAGTGGGAGTAGATCTAACTCAAGTTCATGACTTTGATTTAGTTGAATGGCATAAACAAATTGGTGATATTGTAGTTCGAAGAATGATTCAATCATCAATGAATATAAGGAAACAATAAAACATAGTTGTCAAACTATATCAACAATTGAGTAATGAGAAAACAATTAATAGAATTAAAGAAAACAAAGTTAGAGAAATGGAAGGACGGGTTGCATCAATAACTAATGGGAATAAGAAAACTACAAATTTCAAATCTATTCTGGATGAGAAAGAAAAAGAGATAAGAAGACTAAAAGTTTGGTTGAAAAATCATGATTTTCAACTTACAGAGTCCAAATAATTAATTGAAGCATATCAAGAAAATGACACATTTATCTCAAAGAACGCCACTTCAAAATAAAACATGAAAAATCTCAACAAATAAATTGTTGAATTGAAATTATTGAAAGAGAGTCTTTCAAAGAAAGTTTATGGAGAAGTAAATAAAGGAATTCAATTTCATGATTCTTTATTAATGTCACCCATAGTTATTTCAAGCTCATCCACAGGCCCACCATAAAATTATTAGCGAAAGAGAAAGAAGATAACCAAACTCGAAGAACAATTGGAAAGGAAAACTCAAAAAATAAATATTCTAATTAAAGAGAAAGAAAACTTGAGAAAGCTTCTTCAAGGTACATTAGAGAAAACCGCTAGTACACAAATCTTAGTTGAATCTATAAGAAAATTGTTGGATAAAATTATTCAAGTTATGGAGCTATTTAGGACCCAATTGGAAATATATCAGTTCTATGAAACAATGACCATAAAAAATTCACAACTTGATATCAACAATCATCTATCTGAAATTGAAAAGAAGATGCCACAGGCTGAAAAAATTATTGAGTTTATCGATTCTCTTTATGATCAGGAATTAAAATATGCTGGAGTGACAGATAGATTTTATGTTGTATTAAAAATCATAAATGTCATAGAAAATGGGTAGCTACTCAAAGAATTGGTTAAAAATATTGAAGAAGTTCATCATGTGATAATTAAATTTAAAAGACAATTCAAAAATGTTAGAAAACTTG
Source organism: Picea sitchensis (assembly GCA_010110895.2). Taxonomy (NCBI): domain Eukaryota; kingdom Viridiplantae; phylum Streptophyta; class Pinopsida; order Pinales; family Pinaceae; genus Picea; species Picea sitchensis. Next base: position 38,662 of record SNQJ01S0126145.1, read on the forward strand.
GTTTACCATCTCCCTGGGAAAATGATCGTTGGATTTAGCCTAAGGAATCCTATATATAGATGTTGGTCACTTGCAAATATAATATGCAGTTCGACATTGGTGAAAGTGAAGTATTCTTTCGGAAAACTATATTTAACTCTTTGGGAAAATATTTTACTATTCTGACAATGATCACTGATTTGTTAATTAGTCAACCTGCGAGTCCTTATTATTTATCCATGGAACTTTAAGTGTTGTACAGAAATATGTTGAAGCAACCATTTCCCTCAAATATAGAATGGAACAAAATTCTTAGATTCAATCTCATCCTGATGAAGCTTCATCACAAAATCATTATTCAAACAGATGACGAGAAAGAAACCACTAAAGTAACGCCTGATATTGTTGAGACCAGTCACCAAATTCAAATAGGATAAACACACAAAGGGAATAATATTACCATTAAGGAGAAAACAATTGACCCTCCACCTTTAATTAAGAAAAGTCAAGTCGGTCCAAAGATGAGAGGAAAAAAATAGTTTTTTATTTTAATTTACTTTAATTTCAAGATAGTTATTTGATGGTTACGAAAAGAACTATAAAAACATTTTTTGAAGAATCTAAAGGGGTCAACATTTTATTGAATGGCATACACTATTTTATGAGAATTCACTGCCATGAGAATGTTGATCTTTTAGATCTTTAATAAAATCTTTATTTGATTTTGAAATAAGATTTGACACCAATTTGTATTGTCATTTATGTTATGTTAGCGTTTTACTTTCATTTATATGTATTTTACTTATCTTGTATATCAATTGATTACAATATGAATCCTTTTCATTGGGTTGACATGATCATCCTTTGAATTTTATTCATTTTAGCATGATGGTTTTCATGTTAACATATAGGGTTGGCTTGACATTAAATTTCTATTGAGATTTAATATGAATGATATTTGTTAGACTAATATGCCAGGTATTCACTACTATATATCATGGAGATGTTGTTCATGGAATATTTCTATAATGGCACTAGTTATTTTTTGTTATTTATTTTCATGTGATCACTTTATCTTTGAGAAAATGCTTCTTAACCATGAAGTGATTGGATCTGGTTTATTTTCTTTTGATTTGAAGTGAACTAAGATTCTTGGTATTATTGATTGTGTGTTGTCATTGATGACAACATGAGTCAAACATGTATAGTAATCAGAGAAAAGGAAGATCACCTTGGGGAAGAGGAAGATCCCCTTGTGGTAGAACCAATTTGTGAGCACTATTGATCACGATGGAATCAATGATGATCCTGAGATTCTAAATCTCAGGAGAGGTAGCATGGAGAGACTCCATGTACAAAAGGAATAACAAAGTACAAGGAATTAATAGATCGGGAGTGTTAGTGGCTAAAGATTAGTGCATAAATTGATGCACAAACAATTATTAAAAAGATTAGGAGAAATAGCGATGAAACAGATCAGAAGCAAGAAATGTTAATCGAAGCTCAGAAGGGAAAGCGCATTGTAGAAACACGATAGGGATCAAATTCCCAACATATCAATGATCTTGGTTTAGTTGGAATCCAAGTATAAACCCAAAATCCCAAAAGAGATGAAGCATAGGAGGCTCATAAGAGATGACGCAGAGGAGTTGTCCATTATCATTTCGGGACAGTCCAGGACCATTAGATTGAGGGATGTCAGAGGTTGGGAAGAATTAGATCTCAACCGAAAGATATGAAGCAGGAGCTTCACGAGGTTTTCCATCTGTTAAGATCAAGGAAGAACATGATGTTGGACAACTGAGAGGGGGGGGTGAATCAGTTGTTACCGAGCTTAAACAATTATTATTCTTTTAAAACTCTTTGCAGAAACACTGAATGATGATCACAATAATGCAGGGAAATAAACACTGGCACATTCAGCATCAGTCACATATATGAGAAACACAGAGACATATATTTTCCGAGGAAACCCATACAGGGTAAA
>SNQJ01S0126146.1:36879-49001 GCA_010110895.2 Picea sitchensis
ATTATTGTCGTCTTTGCAAACATTGACTTCGTCAATATTTACTTTTTAAACTGCTTATATTGGTTATCAGATAGTCATTGATTTATGAAGTACTAACCAAGATTGCACGTATTAGTTTCCTTGTTGTTTTGTCTCAAGCAGGTGCTTTTCTTTCCTTTGGTTATACTCTATTATTGGTTGTTTAGCCAGGACCATCTGATTAGCGGTAATCTGTGAGGGGGGAATTTTTCTTTGTACTATTAACCTTTTCCCTTTCAAAACCCCAGGTTACCGGGGATGTCTCCCCTGGGCCTAACCTCCCTAAATAGAAAGAACCTCCCCATTGTGGTGACATTGGGTGGGGAAGGTTCCTGTTTCGCCAATTTGACCTACTACTCCTTAGCCTTTCTTGTGTCTACAAACTGTGCGATAACAGGACAACAACGTTGAGTTGGCATTAGCCAACTTGGATCTTAATGAACTAGTGCTAGAGTCGGTCACTTTTGATGATTGTGATCCTCTTGAGGGGTCATCCTCCAGAACAGCAGATGCAGACCTTGGATTGGATATAGAGGACGACAAGAAGGAGGAGGATGGAGGAGAGAGCAATGGTAGTGGTGGTGATTTTGATGATTATGCCATGGAAGACTTCTAATAGTGACAAGCTATGAGATTCTTCCATCTACAGTTTAGTATCTACCCTATTTTGTATTTTCCATTGGCATTCCCACCTATAGTATCAATGATTCAATATCTATGTTATACATTTTGATTTCAATGACATCAATGTCTTAATGAGAAAACCGCAGTTTATGGTTCTAACTTTTAAACTTATATTTGATGGCAAATGTGTATTGAATATTCTAATTTCTTGTGTGTTTGATCATCATTGATGCAATAACTAGTTGTATCAATATTTTGTAAATGTTCTAGTTTCTAAAAAAATTGGATCCTGGTATCTATATTTCGTTCTTCTATTTGTAATTTGTCCCTTGTCATGTGACTTAAGTGTACATGCATTTTACATAATAAAGGTTGGCTGCCACTACAACCACCATGAGTAAAAACCAAAAACTAGTAGCACCCCAAGGGCATACCAAGAAGATAACAACCTAAGCCTAAAAATGCTAACAAAGTTTAGAATCATATGGCCAATAGCCAAACAACAAAGTGATAAAAACAAATATGATGGCCAAATGGCCACAATAAGAATCAACATAAACTCAAGTAGTAGCAACAAATGCAAGATCTGGAGGCAAGTCACAATCATCGAAGTTTGGGTCCTGTTATCGGACAAGTTGTAGGTTGTGTTGCCGTCGTAATACACACTTGCAAACGTGAGTTAAGTCCGGCTCACTTAGTGTGTCCTCGGAGGCACAATGCCTAGGTTCACAGCCCACGCTGTCACTTTGACCGGAACCTCTTCCGTCTAGGCTCACTCCTAGGGAAGCCAAGGGGGGTAGACCCTAGTTTCTAGATAAGATTTAGAGTTTAAGTTCTAGGAGTTGATTTTAATTTGATAAAGTTTTGAGGGGAGTCTAACCTCTTATGCTAAGGCAGCAATGCAAGATGCAAGAGTTTGTTATGTCAAGCAAGCCTTTTCCCTAAGTCAACTAAGACTAGTGCCTAAGGTTGGGCAAGGGGTCAACTAAATGTAAGGGTGTTTCGTTACAATATGATTACAAAGAATAACTATTCTACAAAATTAGATACAAGTATTCACAATAAAGAATGCTAAATACAAAATGATACAACACAACAAGCTAACCACGTTGTTTCAATGTGTAGGATTTAAAGAAGATCAAGGCATTAGTATCATCAACACATTAGGCCTAAGCATGCCCCAATAGCACTTACTCTATTGGACTGCTCCTCAACGGCAACATCAACATTCACAAGTCAAAGGAAAACTTAGAAGATTTAAAAGTTAAGGCACAAGTATTCCACAATGATTATGATACTCAACACTTAGTTATTTAACCCACAGGGTATTATTAGATGAAAGATTGAATTACAAGTATTAAGCCCAAGGTTTAATTACTTAGTGAGTTAAGGGTTCTTAAGATTGAAAATATGTTATTACCCTTATTAGATGTTTCACCAAAAACCTCCTCCCCCGATTGCCAAATAGTTGTTGGATGCTCAAGAAGTGAGGCAACAAGGCCTACCCTAGCTTCGCAGATCAGCCCAAAGAATTGAGTTTTTACGGAAAGGACGCTCCTTCGCACCGTGAGACCGTCCCTGGCCTATCACCTTCCGTTGCCTTCCTCAATCCCCGTTTTGGATGGTGAAGATGGTGGTTTAAAGTATCCTATTAAGCCTATTCATTATGTATATCAATTGGTTAGACTTTTAGGTATATTTTGAAGTGTTTTAGTGACTTTGAGATGCCTTAATTAGGTGATTTTATGTCAAAACCGAAACTTTTATGGGCTTAGAAAGTGTGTTGTTAAGTGTGAAAATGAAGAGCATCAACACATATAAAGCATTTAAAGAGAGCTCAATAACGATTTAGTTTATCACCATGCATTAGATCATTAACATGAGTAGCTTGTCATGAAAAGAATATTAAAGCACAAGGGTAAGGACAACTTGCCAAAAAAAAGAAAAGAAAAAGCTCAAGCTTATCACCACTTATCTTATGTTTGTTTAAATCATTAAGATCAAAGCATTAAGTGTGAAAGAAAATCTTGAAAGATTAGAAGTGTGCCTACACTATCAACTCATCCAACAATTATTATCTTGAGTGTGTTGGCAAATGGCCTTGAGATGTTATAACATGAAAAGCAAAACCATTTACTAAACTATGAAATTATTAACCATTTAGTGTGTTGGATTAGAGCATGCAAAACAAGATAGATCTTGAGAGAGATTATAACATGCAAATAGATCTAAGTAAGTTGATTATGCCCCAAAGGCTTAAGCTTAGAGATTAATGTGTGAAGAGATCTAGATCTAGATGATTTTAACCATTTAAAGCATAAATAGATCAAAAGCACATTAAAACCCTAGCCTTACTATTTGGATTATTCCTCTCCCAAAAGGTAGGCAATTATTTAACTTAGAAGCAACTTGAAAAGAGAAAGAAGGACAAGCAAGAAAGAGAAGCAAGCAAGCAACTCTACAAGACAGCTCACTAACCCCACGTCCTAGGTTTGGAAGATGACCAACACCAACCAAACCCCATGTCCTAGCTTGAGGAAGCGCTCAAAAATTGAAGAAGAGAAGATTTGCACTTACCCTAAGCTACCCTAGGCTCACACGTGGGAGGAGGTCGTGCCAATCCTTCTCCCAAGCTAATGAGCAACTAAAAATCAACAAGAGAAGTAGATCTATGCACAAGAAGCTCTAAAACTTGAAATAGAAGGTTGAGAAATAGCTACCAACTTATAGGAGGGCCTTGGAGTGTTGTGTGGACGTTTTTGGGTAGCCTAACCCCCTCAACCAGATCTGAAACCTGCAAAAACCAGCAAGCTATGCTTGCTGGAAAAGCTACACACAACAATACAAGTGAAGAAAAAAAAGAAAAAAATCAGGGCAAAAAATTTTCACAAAAAAATTTGATGAAAAATTTAGATTTAGATGACCAATCTACTATGTTAAAGCTAGCTGAAATATATATGGAATGAGCAGCAAAAGAGAAAGAGTAAATGAGAGAGAAAAGAGGAGTTTATGTGTGTTTCAAAGGAGGACTCTTCCTTCAGGCATTCCCAATGAAACCCTTGAAGCCAAACCTGCAAGATCTAACAAGATGATAGGCATACAATAGACAATATGGTTGAATATACTAATAAGATGAAATACTTGCACCCTATCTAGCAAACCAACATATATAGATCTACAAGAATACTCTTTGTTAGATCTACTTAAGTAAAATACTTTACCCAAGATTTACCTATGCCATCATCATATCAAATCAAAACAAGATTACCGCATGTGTAGCAATTACAAAAGTACTTGTTGTTCTTCCAAAATCCTCCAAAGTTTCTCCTTTATTATTACTCAAGAAAAGATCTTGGAGAAATACTTGCTCCAAAACCCTAAGAGCCAAAGAATGGAAAATATGGAACAAGAAGAGAGAGAGAGAGAGAGAGGAAAATCAAATAGCATAACAATAGCTCAAGATATGGTGAGTTGGGAGTGAGGAGAGGGATCTATTTATACTTGGAGAAGCAAACTCACCCCTCTTGGATAAATGCCAAGTGTCCACCACCAAGCACAAGAGGAGATCCCAAGGGTAGGGCACACCATCTAAGGTTTGAGAAGTAGATCTAGGGTGTAGATGAGTGTGGGAATGTTGGGATCAAGCAAAAGGGTAGTGGGGGGCTAGGGGATGCGTGCCAAGTGAGTGGAGAGGATTAAATAATTTTTAAAAAATTATTTTAGAATTTTCCAAGTGGGGGGGCGCATAACTCCTCAAGGAGGCTGCACCACTTGGGGGAAAGGCAAAGAAAAGGAGGTAACAAATGAGGGAAATGGATAGGGGGTGAGTTGAGGGGAGACGTGGGGGGGTGAGGGAAGGCAAACCACAAGTGGAGGGGCCCTCACAACTTAAAAACACAAGATGCCACGTCTTACCTAGCAAGGGGGGCGTAACTTCCCCTAGGAGGCGTCACCTTTTGAGTGGGGTGAGTGGGTGAGGTATGTGAAAAAGTTAAGAAAGGTTGGGATGGGTAGGATTAGGCTAGGAGTCATCTCTCTTATCTTTTTCCACCTTCTATCATCATTTTAACTCATTATTACAAAATTACATTCTTGCTATGTTTGGACTTTAGCAATTAAAATTGTTGTTTTTGACTGACTGACACTCCGGGTGCACAAACCCATAGCAAAAGTTGTCCGACTGAGCTGAAACTTGGCCCATGGATGTAGGGGGTCTTATTCCATTTCTTTTGAGCACAAATACCCCTACCAAAAGTCCAAGGACCTAGTTTTTACAATTTTTGCTCAAAAATAATTAATTAATTAAATAATTAAACCTCCAAACTTAGGGAAATTTAATTAAAAAATAATTAATTAAAAAAAAACTACTCTAGACTCGATGGAATTCCGCGAGACTCTCTAAGATGTCTTGCATGGTCATTTACAATAATTTCTAACAATAGTTACCAAAAGATAAGCCCACTGGAACGCCTTTCACCACTTTGGAGAAATTATTGCAAGTGTGATGGAAAAACTCAAGGGAAATCAATAAGGCTAAAAAGCCCAATTGATAACCTGAGGATAAAAAACCCTCAGTGAAAGGAACTCTCCCAGTGAACCAATCCCAAGGTAACTGACCTAGACATGATCCATGCAGACCTATTACATTATTGACCCACGCAAGGGTGTGGAAATTCCAGTTACAAAAAGAAGTGTTGGGGCCAAAAATGCCCTGTTGAACCAAAATTCTTCGACAAATGAGCATCTGATGATGCATCTCTTCATGGCACATGGAGTTGACCACCTATGTTGGAGAGGCGGTCAACATGTTGGGCAAAACCCAACCCAACCACTAAGTGGCAAGAACTTGAAGACACTATACCCAATGTCACCTCGATATAGGTCCCGCGCTTCAAGGGTGACTAGGTCACTCTAGGGAGACGATCCCGGTAACCCTAGGGGGAAAGGAGGGGGGAAACGGAAATGGAAAGAGTGAAGCCCCTAGAGGTCAATATTCTAGATGGAAATGGAAGGGTGAAAATGAGTCTTAGGTTGTTTTGAGGTTGCCAAAGCCTTCGATGAATTGTCAAGAAGTTGGTACCTGCCTGAAACATAAGGAAAACCACTATGCAGTATAATATGATTTTATTGGATAAGTTTTCTGCAATAAGTATTGGTTTGCTACAGTCATAAGGCTGGTAATTTCACTGCAGAAACCCTAACCTAAAGTCACTCATAACTTGTGTTTTCACTGTCAAAAGTTGCTAAGAATTTGCCAATTTATTCTACTTGCTTTAATACAATTTTTGAGTGGTTTCTTTGCAAGTTTTAGTGGCTAAATTCATTGTTGTCACAACAAGTTTCCTACAGCCATAAGGCTGCAAAATACTTCTGCATACTTATTTTATGACAGCCATAATTCATTGCCACTAAAACTCCTCCAAGCTTTGTCAAAAAGTGCGCTAGACCAAGAAGTGTAAGTGTGCAAACTTTGGGCAAATTCCAGCGGTTGATTAGAATTTAGAGAGTTATTCAAGCAATTAGATTAGTTTTCTGCAGCCCTAATGGCTGAAGATGCAAATTTGTAACAGCAGCAAGAACTATCCCTTTTATGGGGACGCCCTAGTGGCTGTGAGGTGCTCTGAGCACAAGGAACACAATCCAAGTTGCAAAAAGTAAATATGACAAGAAATCAAGTTTCCCAATGCAATATTTTGTTTCTCCAATGCAATATTAGTGCCTTTACCTATGGGTTAATGGGGTCAAGAAGAAAGAGATAGGATTATTAAACCCTTGGGGGTGTAAATCCTCTTATTTCCCAAGGTAAGTGACCTAGCTAGGGTTTGAAGATGACGGGTGTAAATCGTCTTACTTCCTCAAGAAAACCCTTGCAAAATAACTTTAAAAGCTTGATAATAATGGTGGAAACTAGGATAGGGGTGTATATCCTTATACTCCCTATCTAGCCTTGGCCAAAACAACCTTAACTTGAATTATAAATGATAATAACAAAGTAGAAACCATACCAATCCAAGAAAAGTCTTTAACATGCCAAAGTAAACCTCCAGAATAGCAAAAGAATGACCTCCAAGGGATAGCGCACCATCATCATCGTCAACCCTAACATTCCCCCTAGGGTCACCGGGATTCCCCCCTGAGGTGACTACCTCACCTCTAAAGTGACGCGGACACCTGCCTAAGGTGACAGTGGGTAGGTGACCTCCTAGTTGTCGCCATTTGGTGGTTGGGTCGTGTTAGAAAGTAATAGATGTGCTCACTTAACCATAGACAATATAGCAATATTGTCACCCAAACATAGGCCGAAGCCACTCTTGAGCACCTTAACCTTGACAGAGAATGATTCCGGAAGCAAACCCTAGGATTAATATCCAATCAATGTAGCGTACTTCTCTCTCCAGAGCTAGCATACGAGGCAGAAAGTCCAAACCATAACCAATAGAAAGTCCAAGCCTAAACTGAGACTGCTGAGACTGCTGTCACTTATTGTTTCCAGTGAGACTGCTGTCACTTATTATTTACAGCCTCTAGGGCCTGTTAAGACAGCCCTAAGGCTGCTACTCAGTGTTGTCCATTCTGCTGTTACAATTCTTTACTTTTTGACAGTTTTTACTTGGGCTGTTTGGGGTCTCTTTCACCTCCTTGTTTGTCATTGGGGTTTTTCTTTTGAGCCCTGCACTTGATGCTGATTGGTTTTCTACCCTAAGTTCTTCCTAGCAAGACTGTCCACTCATATCATGATGAGATCAAACCCTTGAGGGTTTGATCCATGACCTTCATAGCTTTTCTGAGCATAAAGAAAGAGGACAGCTACACATCAGGTACTTCTATTAATTGTTTTTGCTAAGGTCAAGTAAAGATCTTGTTTTGCAAATGTTTACATCTGCATCTAGTTCAAGTTAATATTCAGAAATGTTTTCTTCTGTTCATGATCAGTCCTAGTTAAAGATTGGTTCTCCTTAACATGTTCAGATTTATATTTTTTGTACTTAATCTACTTCAGAATGTTTTGTTTTAAGTGCTGATCTTTATTTACAGTAGTGATCAAATTTAAAAAGATATTACTACTTTCATTTTTCCCTAAAATTCTAACAGTTGCTTCACTCTCTGTGCAACGTTGAGGCTCATTTATAACCCTGAAACCCTCCTAAAGCAAAATGATGCAAGAAAAGGTCCAACGACCACACCAAAATACCAAAACGTCACTCTTCATTTGGTCACTGTTTTGAGGGTTTATACAGAGTCAGACTGCAGAGATCGTGCTTCATTGATTGCTGATGGTATATGCTTAAATACATGGTGAATCTTGATGTCTTACCGTATCTTTTGCATAGTCTTATTTCTCCATTTGTGATCAGCACTTGCGACTTTCTTTTAGCTCTATTTCTGGTGCAAACATATACCGTGGACTGTCATAATTCTCTGATTTGAAACACAGCAATGCTATCACTGTAATGTGGACTGGTAACTAGTAATCTTTTGGCACATAACTTGAATGACAAACACACAAAGTATATCTCTGATTGCAATCTAAATTTGACAAGGCATTTGGTTATTAGTATACTCATTTGATTGCTGTTCTTGTCATATAAATTTGCTACAGCAACACTGTTTATGGGATAATACTCTGTCTTTGCAATCTGTTAATTGAAACATTGCTGTTGGTACATGCTCTATTCACTGCCTTATTACATAGTTTGACACCATTTATTACAGCATTGATCTATGGTGAATACTCATAAATGTGCTTGTTTCCATTGTATAACTGTCTCATACACTAAGCACAAGACTGCTCTCTTTTCATTGGTTAAACAACTCAATGGATCATTCAATATTGCTCTCCTTGTGGTTTAATAACAGCAGTTTGTGTACTTCTTTCATTGCCCTCATAATTGAAAATGGTTCTTGGCATACAATCTTTGGATGACAATGATAATGGTTTTAAATGATTAATGATGAATGGTGATACACATTGCTTTTATTACTTTGGCACTCAAGTTGTTCTAATTTGAAGCAATTCAAACGCCTCGTGTTTCAAGCACTTTGAATGAGCATTGTTGTCTAAGTCTAATATTTCATAAGCTCATTGATGATTTGGCATTTTCTTCACTCATACTTGAATGTGCTTTAATCTTGACAGAAGATAGTGTTGAACTTGCCAAACCCTTAGTCAAACCAAGTCTTGAAGATCACCCTCCCAACACAATGACCAGAATTATTTTGACCCCTAGGAATACCCTCCTTAGGTTAGGAACCCTAGCCTTAAAGTGAAGAGGCAAGGCCACTAAGGTGACAGTGGGTGGCTTGCCTAGTAGTTGCACCAAGTTCTCCTTCGCAAGACAGGACTTCCCCTTAGGAGAGTTTGAGTGGTAACAACTTCCACTCGGATATGGATACTTCTTCACTAGCTCTCTCCTCAATTTCTAGGGTTTCTCCCCTGTTGACCGCCTCTCCAACATAGGTGGTCAACTCCATGTGCCATGAAGAGATGCATCATCAGATGCTCATTTGTCAAAGATTTTGGTTCTACAGGGCATTTTTGGCCCCAGCACTTATTTTTGTAACTGGAATTTCCGCACCCCTGCGTGGGTCAATAATGTAATAGGTCTGCATGGGTCATAGTTACGTCAGTTACCTCGGGATCGGTTCATTGGGAGAGTTCCTTTCACCGAGGGTTTTTTATCCTCAAGTTATCAATTGGGATTTTCAGCCTTGTTGATTTCCATTGAGTTTTTCCCTCACACTTGCAATAATTCCTCCAAAGTGGTGAAAGGCGTTCCAGTGGGCTTATCTTTTGGTAGTTATTGTTAGGAAATGATGTAAATGACCATGCAAGACATCTTAGAAAGTTTCACGGAATTTCCTTGAGTCTAGATTAGTTTTTTTTAATTAATTAGTTTTTTTTAATTAATTAATTTTTAATTAAATTTCCCTAAGTTTGCAGGTTTAATTATTTAATTAATTAATTATTTTTGAGCAAAAATTGTAAAAACTAGGTCTTTGGGTTTTTGATAGGGGTATTTGTGCTCAAAAGAAATGAAACAGCACCCCCTACACCCCTAGACCAAGTTTCAGCTCAGTCGAACAACTTTTGCTATGGGTTTGTCCACCCGGAGTGTCAGTCGGTCAAAAACAGCAATTTTAATTGCTAAAGTCCAAACATGGCAAAAATGTAATTTTGTAATAATGAGTTAGAGGATGAAGTAAAGATGGATAAAGATGAGAGAGATTTTTCCTAACCTTTCCTAAACTTTTCCAACCCTCACTTCACCCCCTCACCTAGCCATAAAGCAAAAACGTCACTTTTCCTAGAGTGGTGTGCCTTCCTTCTAGAAAGTCTCCAAAAAGTAAAAAAATGATAAAAAAAATTAATGGGAGACTTATGCTATCCCTTGGCATGCCTTTCCTAACCTCCCACCTCCCTTTCCTGCATTTACTCCACTCCTTTCCTCTCCTCTCCCCCAAATGGTGCGCCCTCCAAGGAGAGTTATGCCCCCCCTCTTGTGGATCTCCTAGAAAAATCGTTTTTATGAGTTGGGGCCCCTTTCTCTCCCTTGGCACGCATTCCCTAGCCTCCCACTACCTATTTTGTGTGATCCCAACACCCTACCACTCATCCACACCCTAGATCTACCTCACAAACCCTAGATGGTGTGCCCTACCCTTGGGATCTCCTCTTATGCTTGGTGATGGACACTTGGCATTGATCCAAGAGGGGTGAGTTTGTCTCTCCAAGTATAAATAGATCCCTCTCCTCACTTCCTCTTCACCATATCTTGAGCTAATGTTATGCTACTTGATTTCTATCTCCTCTCTCTCTCTTTCTTGTTCCATCTTTCTTCCATTCTTTGGCTCTTAGGGTTTTGGAGCAAGTATTTCTCCAAGATCCATTTCTTGAGTAATATAAAGGAGAAACTTCAGAGGATCATTGGAAGAGCAACAAGTGTTTTTTTTCTTGCTACATGTGAGGTAAACTTGTATGTGTTTGATTTGATTTATGCATAGCCTAGATCTTGGGTAAAGTATTTTATTTGAGTAGATCTAACAACGAGTATTCTTGTAGATCTATATATGTGAGTTGCTAGATAGGGTGCAAGTATTTCATCTTATTAGCACATTCAGCCATATTATCTTGGTATGCATAGATCTTGCTAAGTTTTTGCAGGTTTGGCCTCAAGGGTTTTATTGGGAATGCCTCAAGGAAGAGTCCTCCCTTAAAGCACACATAAGCTCATTTTTTCTCTACCTTCTTTTCTCATTCTTTCTTGCTGTCCTTTCATATATATTTCAGCTAGCTTAACATCTTAAAATGGTCATCTAAATCTACTTTCTTCATAAAAAATTCTATGTGAAAAATTTCTACCAAAAATAGAAATTTTTCTTCATCTTTGCTTGGTGTGTGTAGCATTTCCAGCAAGTATACCTTGCTGGTTTTTGCAGGTTCAGATCTGGTTGAGGGGGTTAAGTTGCCCTAAAATAGCCACACAACACTCCAAGACCCTTCTCTTCAAGTGGGTAACATTCACAACCTTTCTCTTCACTTCTTCTAGCTTCTTGTGCTTATCTTTCTTTCACTTCTTGCTGATTTTTAGTTGCTCATAGTGTGGGAGAATGATTGGTACGGCCTACCTTCCACGTGTGAGTTTGGGTAAGATCTAGCTTGGATTTTTCTATCTCTAAATCACTCTCCTAAGCTAGGACGTGGGGTTAGTGAGCTTCTTGTAGTGGTTGTTTGCTTGCCTTGCTTGCTTCTTCTCTTTCTTGCTTCTCTCTCTTTCTTTCCAAGTTACTTCTAACTCTAATAATTACCTACACTTTAGGAAAGAAATACCCCAAATTGTAAGGCTAGGGTTTTAATGTGCTTAAGATCTATTTATGCTCTAATGGTTTAAATGATCTAGATCTAGATCTCTCACACATTAATCTTTAAGCTTAAGCCCTTGGAGCATAATCAACTTATTTAGATCTAGTTGCATGTTATATCTTTTTTAAAGATCTATCTCATTTTCATGCTCTAATCCAACACACTAAATGGTTAATGCTTAGATGGTTTAGTGAGTGGTTTTTATTTCATGCTATCATATCTTTAAGACCATTTGCCACCACACTTAAGTGAATGTGTTGTTGATAAGTTGATAAGTGTAGGCATATAACTAAATCTCTCAAGCTTTCTTTCACACTTAGTGTTTTTCTCTTAATGCTTTAAACGAACATAAGATAAGTGGTGATAAGCTTGAGCTTTCTCTTTTCTCTTTTGGCAAGTTGTCCTTGCCCTTGTGCTTTAGTTTTCTTTCATAACAAGTTATTCATGTTAATGATCTAATGCATGGTGATAAACTAAATCGTTATTGAGCTCTCTTTAAATGCTTTATATGTGTTAATGCTCTCCATTTTTACGCTTAAATAGAACACTTTGTAAGCTCATAAAAGTTTCGGTTTTGGCAATAAATCACCATTTTAAGGCATCTTAAAATCACTAAAAC
>SNQJ01S0126148.1:0-18414 GCA_010110895.2 Picea sitchensis
CCATGCTCTTTAGGAAAAGGTATGACCATTAATTAATTATAATAAAAATACTTATTGATTATAAAAAAAATACTTACACAACATAATTAAGTATATATATTATTAGATAAAAGTAATATACTTTGGTTATATTATGCATGTCGGAAAACATACCTTCTCTCATTGCATTGGAGGAGAATGTTGAGCTAACAAAGAATATAGTTGAAGAAGAAATTTTCAATTTAGTGTGGGGATTGCAACATGATAAATATCCTAGGCTAGATGGATTCACTATCCATTTTTACCAATATTGCTAGAATATCATCAAAATAGACCTCAAAAGGATGTTACAATATGTTCAAAATTTTGCTAAAATGTGATGTAACACAAAGTCAACTTTTCTATCCCTCATTCCAAAGGATGTTAACCCCACTTATTTTTCTATATTTTGTCCCATCTCTCTTTGCAATTCATATTACAATATTTTGTCAAAAATTATAGCGAACAAGTTGAAAAAGAGCCTTCATAAAGTAATATCTAAGAACCAAGAGGGGTTTATGGAGAAAAGTGAGATTGTGGACAGTAAAATATTAGTTGAAGAAGTCATGCAGACTAGTTGAGACAAAAAGGATAAAGGTATGATCATAAAAATAGACATGGAAAATGCTTTGATCGAGTTAGACATTCCTTTGTTTTTTATGTTCTCCACAAAATCGGGTTTTTGTCATCTTTTGGGTGTCATCATGTACCTGTACTTCTTGGATAGCACGTTTAGTTAATGGTAGGCCAATATGATTTTTTAAAGGGAGTATAGGTCTCAGGAAAGGTTATCCCTTATCCTCACTATTATATATTCTAATGGATGATTCATTGATTTGAAAGATGGATGTTGAAAGAAGATATGATAATTTTCCTAGAATCAAAATTGTAAGAGGAATGAAGAGTATTAACCATATGTAGGATGATACTCTTCTAATGGGAGGAGCATCCACCATAATTGAAAGGAGATTCAAAAGGATTCTTGATGTGTTCGTATATTCTTCAAGAGGAAAAATAAACTACAATAAAATGCAAATTTATGGTTGGAACATTAGTCAATATACACTTCAAACACTCTCCAAAATACTTATGTTTCCACATAAAGAAACTTGGACTTTGTAATACCCCTGTTTCCACCAACTTGTAAATATAACTATAACTTGCCAAAAGACTGTGCCAGACTGAATAGGTGTGAATGTTGGATTTGATGAACCTGTTGTTATAAAAGGTAATGCATGTATTTTTGTTATTAAATAAAAATGGATAGTGTTGCATAATTTCTAAAAAGGGGGTTTTCCAAGATAGATCATGATGCTATGAGAGAGAGAGATATGGTGAGGGGAACCATAAATGGTTTAGATTACCCCCACCAAAATAGTACCTTGTTGGATTTAATTGCTCAGACCCAGAATAGTCATATGACCTAGAAATGAATTACCAGTAAGGTTGGTAGTTGGAAAATCCCTCCTCAAGAGTTAATCAAGAGATGGGGAAGAGTACCCATCTGCAAGGCTTCCAGACCTGACCATGAGCTAGGGATTCCAAACCACGCAATGTTGTTGAGGAAGGAAATAAAGGAATGGATTTTCCCTTGGGCAGAGGTAGATTGGCGAGAGAGAAGAGTCGAAAGACCAATCTCCAAAAGAGAAAACAGATCTTGCAGTTGTCTGGTTCAAAGAACAACTGAGAAACAAACTCATTCTGGGTGCAAGAAGATGTTGGAAGCATTTTCAGTCCAAGCTAATAAACGGGGCTGCAGAGAATATAGGTGATTGTGGAAGTACTCGTTCTAGGCCCCCTTGCTTGGTATAGAGAAAACCGTTTGTTGAGTTCCCATGGGAGGAGGAGAGTAACCTTTGTCCCCGACTGTCGCTGAGCAAGAAGAAAAAAATTCTCTCAGAGAATGATGGTCTAGCTAGGGGGTGGCTAGTGGTAAATCTGTTCAAGAGTGGTTGTGCCTATGGATGGGTGGAAACGAGCACTCCTTTCAGTAGTTTCTTCACCTTATGGTTTCTGATAAGTATTTTCATACTCTATGTACTGAAATGGAAGTGATGGTTGAATGCTTATATTTGAGGTTAAATTTTACAGTGTTTGATAAATCATTAGAAATGCTTATTATTCTTCTGTAAACTTCTATATTTACATGGTTCCTATTTGCCTCAGCTTAGCAGCTAGAGAGTTATGGGACGTGGATCTATAAGTGAGTCTAATATTAAGCTACGATCTCTACAAAGGATGGAAATTTTCATAAGGGAGTTTTTCCCAAGGATTGTCCTTGTGATGCAAGAGAGTCGGGGTAGATTTAATTTGACTACTTGAGTCCTGCCGACCTCTTGAATCACTTTCGCGGGAATACTAATTTTGAACTTTGTGGAAGGAGAGAGCCTCCTTCAAAACCTTCACCTGTGTGACTGAGGGATTATGTCCACAATTCTAACCAAATCGTAGCTAAGTGTCGAGCATGCAGCCTCGAGGCTTGTCCAATATTCCATATGGCCAAGGTCTCAAAACCATGCGCTAGGCCTGAAAGGAGCTAATATTTTTTGGCTTTGGAACTCTGCGAGTCCAAATATCTGGGGTGTTATGGTCTTACCACTCTCAAACCGGTCGAAGGAAACCTATTGGTTTGATTACTAATGAGATTGACCGACATCCGGCGATATCCCTAAGCTTGACAGATGGACCTATCCCACCATTAAACCCCGAATCACTCACCAATCGTGAAGTAACATGAGCCACAGATCCGAGGGTCATCGGGAGTCTCCCTGACCATTGGACCCACACTGAGGTGAGTCCGATGTTGACTACTTTGGGAGAAAATAGGTGTCATAGCACCAAATTTCCTGAACGTCGGAGTTGTGAATTAATGTGAGCCTTGGATCTGGGGAGTCCATTGAGAACCCCTCTTAACCATTTGATCAACCCATGGAGGGAATCATGTACATCACTTCAGGGAATTCCTACTTGGGGAGAATGGAGCTATCATAACACCAAAAATCCCAAATGTCAGAGTTGTGAATTAACGAGAACCATAGATCTACAGACACTTCAGGATCTTCCTTAGCTGTTGGATCTATGCCAAGGTCAGTCTGACATTGACCACTCCGAGAGAAATGGGGTGGTAAGCGAGCGGAACACCCGAATGTCGAATTCACGAAGTGATAAGAGTCTTATATCTGAGGATGTTTTAGGATCTCCTGTGACCATCGGATCTAGACCATGGTCATCCCGATGTTGACCACTTCAGGAGAAAGGAGGAAGTCACATGGTGGATCCACCGAACGTCGAAGTTATGAAGTAATAGAGGCCATAGATCAATGGATCTACGTGGACGCATCTCGACCGTGAGATCTAAGGGCATCGAAAGGCTATCAGTTTGGAGTGATGTCACATGCTAACATCACTTGGGGTGATGTGGACCCATGTTTGACATGCCACATGTCACGTGGATTCATACATTTCACATACCTTATGTTCACATTAGAACATGACATGTGTCACCCACTAATGAAGCCATGTGTCATCTCTGCCTTGTCGCATGTCACCCCCCCTTGGTAGGTATTCGCTTGGAATACCTGAGACCCACCTTTCCTTGCCTCTGTGTTTAATACACCACCATGTGTAAGGGTGGACCCTTCGGGAGTCCAAGACTTTGGAACTATGGAGTTTTGGAGTGTAGTTTCATAGATAAGGTGAAAGGAATGAAAGTCGGACCCATGTGGAAATATTTTGGGATCCTTCGGGAGTTCAAGATTTCAGAACTTCGGAGGATATGTGCACAGAAAGGAAAAGGGGTGTTCAACGCTAAAGCATCGAATGTCGAACTCCCCTCTAGATTATGTGTTAAATGAAGATCAAGTCTCGCTGTTGGATTGGACAGTGGATGGACTTACATTGTGGATATCGGAACATGGAGATGGTACGAATGAGATGGACCCATGTGGCTCTTGACTGACAATGCTTGAAGAAGAGCTTCAAGAGGCCATAAATTGCAATCCAAATCTCAAATTTGAGCATGGTAGCAGTCGTTATAAATATAGGGTTGAGTAGAAGAGGATGGAGACCTCAGAGAGAGGATTCAATATGATTAAAGTAAGAATTTTTTTGATGTTGCATCCCTAGAAAGGGTAGTTATGGGTTGGGTGTGTTACAAACTTCCTTTAGGTATTGAAGAATGTCAATATGCTTGACTAACCCAACATTTTTCTCTTGGTAAAGTGTATTGGAGAAGATAAGAGTGAAATTTCAACATTGGCGATTAGAGTGATTAAATATAGCTACAAGAATGGTCCTTATTAATTTGATGTTCTTATCCCTTCCCATTTTCCAATCTTTAGCAATGTTGGATCTAAAGGGGGAAATGCACTAGGCGGCCCAAAAATTAAGGAAATTTCTTTGGTTGGGGGGTAATACAAATATTGATAAATTTCACTTTGTAAATTGGAATATTGTCAGAGCAACTCAAGAGCATGGAAGATTTGGGATAAGGGACACTTCCATTATGAATTTCGAATTGGAATTTGGGAGAGAATATTATTTGGAGGGTAGTAATATGTAAATATGATTGGTGGGAGAGTGTTCTACATGAAAATTATTTTTCTAATGAAAGGCTCTCGTGCAGAGATGGAGATATAAAAAATAAAAAAGATTCATTAATTCTAAAGCTCATCCAATCATAAACTATAATAATTTGTGACAATTCAACATGGATTCCAAACCAAGTGCTTGAAATACAAGTATATATGATACCTTTTGAAGAATTGGATGGATGGTAGAAATGCAAAAAACCTTATATGATATACATGAATTGTTAGAAATCTCATGGCAATGGATGAATTGGTATATTAGAGATCCCCTTGCACATATCATTCCACTAGTTGAAACTTTATTTGATGTCATCAAAGGATGCATTCCCTAGAACATATCATCCTTAAATCGTAACGAGTGGGGTTTGATGGACTATTGTGTTAACGAAGGATATCATCATCTACTCCAATATCATACTCTTCCCCAGTAAGATTTTGGGAGAAAATTTGGAATTTGGATGGAATTCCCAAGGTAAACTCTTTTGTTGGACATCGATGAATCGTAAAATTTTGACTAGTGAAAATATTCTAAAACTATGGATTCAAGGGCCTTATAGAGGTGCACTATGTCTTTCTTATGCATATAAAAATCAACATCTCTTTCTAGAGTGTGAATATGACATCAATGTATGCCAAGATGATTTCTTTAAAACTAGCCATATAATGAAAATAACAAAGAGATAGAACATCATATTTGTTCAGTAGGTTGAAAGCTACAAAGGAACTTTCAAGAAAAAACGTGTCCTTAAAATATTAGGGTAGCTCTACCTATGTACATCTGTTGGAAAATCTGGTTAGAGCACAACTAGGTTGTATTCAAACAAGACTTGGATACCCTTCTTAGAGTAGCAATCAAAGCCAAAGGAATCTTATCTGAATATATTAACTCCAAAGGTAGGTAGTTTCTACAAAGTCAGTATTGGGAAGAGGATGAATATATTTGGATTCATCATTTCCAATGTTTCCCTATTCCCTTTAAAAAGGTGAATTTCAAACCTTCTTTCAAATAAAATTGGTAGCTTCAATCAGATGTATATAAATTTAAATAATGGAGGTTAGATCAACATTCATATTTTTTTTATTTTTTTATGGAGCATCAAAAAGGAATCCAAGGGTGGTAGGCACGGGGTAATACTCATGGATCTTAAAGGAAAAATTGAAATTTCATAAGCTTGGGGATTAGGAAGGTCATCCAATAATTAAGAAGAAGATTACTCTTTGCTTTGGGGGCTAAGGTTAACAATGGAAAAGAAAATTCAACACTTAATCACCTTGAAGGATTCCATAACTATGATTAATTTGATGCATAATAAAATTAATCTAGTTGATTATCAACTTGCCTCTATACTAACTCAAGTGAAAGAGGTTGCAAAAATTCAAAAGGTCTCCTTTTTCCATGTCCTAAGGATTCATAATAGCCAAGAGTACCTGCTAGACAACAAGGAAATAAACTTTAAAATTAGGGAGATTTAGGTTAATGGTCAATTAGCCTTCCAAGATATAACTTAATCACTCGTGAATTTAATAACAAGTACCAAAAGAAAATTAATCCATGTGTTCCTCATGTGGCATCCCATCCACCAAGGAAGAGAAGTAAACATGACAAGACCCAAGGCTCCCTCGAAATGGTCTCACCAACATAGATAAAATGTATTGAGCACTCTAGTTTAACTCATCCTAAATGATCCATAAATGGTAGGTCTATGGCTTGTCCCTCTCACCAACAAGGATACTTCCACGAAATAAAAAATCATAACCTTGGATCTTTGTGTTACGGAAAATTCTCGACCAATGAAGCCACAAGTCGAGTCTGTCATACAATTATAGGGGAAGCTATATGGAAGTTGAGTCAAAACAAATGAGTTAGAAATATGAAATTCAGGTTGAAGGAGAAACAAATCAAACAAATCTGAGTCGACCAAGAGTCGGGTAAACCAAGAAGCCAAGTATACCAAACATGGACCCATTCTAATCATGGGAGGATTTAGTTGATTAGATACTTTTGTTGATTGAATAGTGAAGGTGAATCGAGCAAGAAAAAGACAAGTCAGATGAAATTCGACCTGTGATCAGAGAAATAAATTAAAGGAAGGATTTGGTGGCCGACAATGAAAGGAAACCTTTTAGAAATTGAAATTAGTAGCCAACAGGCGAAGAAGAAAGTTTGAGGGCGAATTTAATTACCATCAATGTAAGAAAACGTTTTGGGATGAATTTTGGTGATCCACGATGCACAAAAAATGTATGGAAGTCGATTTTTCCATTCACAGATAGAGAAAATGTTTGATAATTCAGTTTTCAATTTGATGATGAGGAAAAACGTTTTGGGGCAAATTTGATAGCCAACGAATGGGGGAAAATGTGTATATGATCCATGGGAAGCTAATAAACATCTCGGAAATCCATAATTTCATATGTAGGTCATCTATGACTTGTGGGAAAATAAAAAACACCCCAGAAAGTAGAAAATGTGCCCAATAATAATAAACTATATGCACATGTGCTAAAAGATGAACATTTACTTCAACAAAGTATTCATAGAGAACTGCAACTCATGATAAAAGTACCTAAAGAATATAATACATTAACTCACAAATATCAACATTTAGATAGGATTATTTTATTATGCTTGGGAGAAATTACAAATGGGTGAGCTATACACTGAATCTGTGTATTGTTACTCATGGTAAAGAACAAAATTATAGATGCCATGGCTCAAAGACACCTTAACTTACAGTGAATAGGCACATTAAATCCTTCATCCACTTAACCTCAAGTAGGTTGTCCTCTTCGATCTTCAATTTCTGCTACTTTCCTTCCCTCTTTCTCCTTACATATCCCATTTTTGTCCACTTCGTTGCTGCTCTTATTAATTTTAGTGGGTTGTTCTTGGAAGGCAAACAATCACAATTATTTGTTTCACCTTCCCATTTTGTTAGAAGAAAAAAATAAAATGAAAAAAATAAAACATGTTTATTTAGAAAATTTACAAACATTTTCCAAGATCCAATTCAGATCATACCTCCCCATTTGAAGGATTTTAGACCCCAAAAGTTGGACCATTAAGAAGATATAAGAACAAGTATTCCATTTTCCTCTGCATATCCACCATTCCATTACTGATGAAGGTGTCTTATTTCCTACTTGTCTTCCCTTGTTTCACTGCTATAGGAGTTGTCATCTCTCTCTATTGATGTGATTTAACGAGGTATGCCTTTCCACCCTTGACCAAGAAGTAATTTTTTTCTCTCTTGTAGAAGGTAGCATCCTTGTCTCATAAGTAGGGGCTACCCAACATAACTCCACAGGAGTCCAATGGTGTAACTTCACATTCCACCTCATCAACATAGATGGCACAAATGGAAAACTTGATTTTACATCTTCGAGTGATTCTCATAACAATTTCCTTTGAAACCATAATAGTGAACTTGGTTGCACTAGATCGCAGGTTTCTATACAAAGTTCATCAACTGGTGTTTCAGAAACCAAGATACATTGAGAACCATTATCGAACAAGGAATTTACCTTCCGGTTCTTCACTTGAAACTTGATTCGGAATATCACATGTTTATCTCCACTCACCCTTGGATGTTGCAATGTGGTGAAAACAACCACTTCATCTAGATCAAAGGTTCTTTCTATTACTTCTTCTTTTGTATCAGTAGATACCTATTCTTTCCCCTTGGAATTTAACCACTTTGGATGGAATTTAAGATGAAGTTTCCAACACTTCTCTTCCATGTGTCCATATACATCACAATGTTTGCAATTCCTATTAGGATCCTTCCTTTTCTCGATTGTGGTATCTATCTTCTTGTCTCTTTTCTTGTTGGTTTCTTCTTGGCCCATGTTCTATTTTATTTTCCTAGAGTCCAACTCAATGTATAGATCCTTCTTTCTCACCTCATCTATTCTTTTTACACCATGAAGTTGCAAGTGTCTTAAGATATGGATGAAAAGTCCTCCAAGGTACTTCATCACCACCCTTAGATATTCCAAAGATATACCCAACCTGGTGGCCTATCTCCTGATCTTAGAAGTGTATTCTTGCACTCCTTGCACTTGTTCTTGTTGAAGCTACTGCTACTCTATGAGTTGTTCCTCTTTGTAGCCTATGGGATAGAATTGTTACTTGAGTAATTCCTTGAATTCTTCCCATTTCATTAGTATGGGATTCTTACCTATCTTCAGTGCATCCACATAAATCTCACACCATAACAATGCATGTCTGATCATCTTCAAAAGAAAAAGGAAATTTGTTGTGTTTCTTGGATTTGATAAAGACCAAATTAAAATTCCAATTGTTTCAACCAACTATACAAGGCTTCAACATTAGTTTGTCCATTAAACATGGGTATTTATATCTTCACTTAAAATTTGAAAGGAACATTGGAAGATGAAGAAAATTTGTTGTCATTACCTGAGTTTCCAAGCATATTTCCTTTGGAACCTTCTGGGCCAACCATGTGTTCTTCATGCTCAGTCTTTGTTGAGTGTAATTCCTCACCTTTCATTACTAGCAGCTCTGTCACAAGCTATATTAATGTAGCAATGATTTTCTCCAACCGAGTCAATCTAACCTCTAGGTCTTCCCTATCATATTCTTCATGATGATGCCCTGCCATTAATGGTGCTCTCCTTCTCTATTGTCCTAGTAGAAATTCATGTCCAATGTTTTGGTACTAGCTACGATTGTTTACCATGCAGGTGTTCTCCAAGCCTTTAGAACCTTCTGTGATACCATCTGATCCGTAAACCGTAGGCCTATGCCCTATACATCTCACCAACACAGATAATTTTGTGGAATAAAATAATCTTAACATTAGCTCTTTTTGTTATGGGAAATTATCGACCAATCAAGTCACAATTCGAGTCGGTTCAACAATTATGGCGAAAACTATCAAAAATTCAAGTCGAAAAAAAATGAGTCGGAAAGATGCAAATAAGGTTGGAGGTGAAACAAATCAACCAAAGATGAGTTGACCAAGAGTCAGGTCCACCAAGAATCGAAGTTGAACAGACGTGGGCCCAGTCGAATCGTGGACATATTTAGTCTATTAGGGATTGTTGTCGGTTGAATAGTGAATGTGAATTGACAAAGAAAAATTGCATTTAGATAAAATTTGACCCGTGATCAAAGAAATCAATTAAATGTCATATTTTGGTGGCTAGCAGTGAAAGGAAACCTTCTGCAAATCGAAATTGGTGACCAATGGGTGAAGAAGAAAGATGAAGGGAAAATTTAATCACCATCAATGTAAGAAAACATTTTGGGAGACATTTTGGTGATCCTCGATGCACAAAAAATGTATGGAAGTTGATTGTCCCATTCACGGATAAATAAAACATTTCAGAACTCAGTTTGGCATTTGACGATAGAGGAAAAACTTTTTGGGGTGAATTTGATAGCTGAAAAATGGGAAAAAAATGTGTATATGGTCCGTGGGAAACTAATAAACACCCCGATAATACCAAAATTTGATATATAGGTCAGATATGACTTGTGGGAAAAGGAAGAAGGCTTTGGAAAGTAAAAAATGTGCCCAACAATAATAAACTATATGCACGGGTGATATAGGATGAATGTTTACTTCGAAAAAATATGCATAAAACACTGCAACTCATAATAAAAGTACCCAAAGAACAAAATATATTAACTCACATATATTGACATTTAAATGGTATTATTTTATTATGCTCAGAATAAAATAACAAATGGGTTCCATGAGCTATAGACTTATTCTGTGTATTATTACTCACAGTAAAGAAAAAAATTACAGATGTCATGGCTCAAAGACACCTTCACTTAGAGTGAATAGCTACATTAACTCATTCCTCCACTCAATCTCAATCAGGTTGTCCTCTTCGAGCTTCAATTTATGCTACTATCCTTCCCTCTATATCCTTCCACCTCCTTTTATTATCCTCTTTGTTTCTTCTATCATTACTTTTAGTGGGATCCTCTTGGAAGGCCAACAGTCAAAACTATTTGTTTTACCTTCCCATTATACCAAAAGACAAATATAAAATGAAATAAAAAAAACATGTTTATTTACAAAATTTACAAACATTTTCCAAGATCCAATTCGAATCAATAAACAAGGTGGGACAATGGCCAATTTGATCCTTGTTCGATGGGAGGAAGGTGGAAAATCCTGCTCCTATGAACCTTTCTCAACTCTAGTAATTAATTTATGGTTGTTTGGCTCTATATTCATTATGTTTGTAAGTCTTTTGTTGATTTTGGATGCATAGGAGCATGCACTCAACAATGTATTTATCTCTAGTTATGGTCATTTTATTCTTTACTTTAAATTCTTGAATAAATTTTCTCTATCCTGCAAATAGAATATTAAACATTCATCATGGACCATCATGACCTACAAGAGCTAAGGATGATCTTAAGAAATCATGAAAAAGTGGTTTAGGAAAATAGAGCATTCATTCTCACTCCCATCACCAAGTTTCATGAATATGAGTAGCAATGCGTTTCACAAATTGCAAACATTATGAGAACCCTAGTGCAATTCCAACAATAGTTGGTTATTCTTGAGGCACAATGCAACTTCCTAAAAATTGCGGTGGATAATTTGAACAAAGAAGCTCAATCAGTGGCCTCTAACCATTGTATGTTAGAACTAGGTTAACATAAGGATGAAGACACCATCATATAGTTTATGGAAGACATGTAACTTAGAGAACATGAACTAGAGCATATAGCTACAGTCTTGGAAGAGATTGAAAACCATCACTTTTTATTAGTCTTTGATTTCTAAATTTATTAGTGTCTTAGGCATATTTTATAGGATATATAGCAATAGGGAAATCTAGGGAATTTTGCCAATAGATATTAGAAACATTTGTATTTTGATCTTGATATATGTAAATAGTATGAAGAAAAAATACACTATGTATGTTTAAAGAGTGTTGTTAGCCTAGTTACAACCATTTTTTCTAATATAAATTACCCAATTTATGTTAAAAAGGAATAGTAAACAAGAACACAAGAAATCATCATTTACTAAAGCCAACATCTAATATTGTTCAATTGAATTCAAAACACCTTGAAATTGTGATATTAGAGGAGAAAATATTGACACAACTAAAAAATCGATTTTTTGGGCCTTCATTGGTAGGTTTCCTCATTCTAACATGAAGTTAATTGAAGTAGTCAAGGAATTAGTGCAAACATTTTGGCATAATAACACTATACCTTCTTCAAACAAAAAGGATGTACTGAAATTGAGAAGGGGTTTTAGGGGCCATGAACCACACATTAAACACTTTATTGACTCAACACAAGAAGAATTATATGATAGATTCAAGAATGAACATAAGGCATTGAAATTGGGCCAAATATATTTTGAGAAATGGATGCCTTGGTATGTTATAATAAACATACTCGATAACATGTGTTGTTATAGATACCACATAAAAAATAAAAAATAAACATTATGACACATATGTATATTTTTCATGTTTTGCATTATAACCATGTGGTGGAATGCTCAATGATAATACTACCAATTTCATCATGAAACCCCAATCATAACATCATGTGTAATAATCTAGATCGACAAAGATATTATGCAAAAACATGTTTCGATGGGACATGCTTCAAGTGTGGTGGAATGAAATTATTGAGCCACTGCATTCAAGATAGAAATATAACAAATTTAGGAATATGGTGGTATACATGAAGAGATTCAAATGTGTCACTTATGACATAGGCTCTGGGAAAGAAAGACAAAAGATACAGCTAATGATGTCCCATGCCAGTAACTTTATCTAACTTAACATTTATTTTATTTCACACTTCACTTAGAAATATAACTTATGTCAAGATCTCTTCATTCCACTAGGTACGAGTTTGCAATTCATCAAGGAATTCTTGAAAAATACCCAACAATATGTTCATCATGTTCATGTGGCTCAATGGTAGAATGAGCAATTTAGAATATTCAAAGATGTGTTTCGCGTCAGTACTATACTTTTAGTGGTTGAGTTTTTTGAGAACTACACCCTCTGGGCCCAAAATGAGATTCAAAGTCAATATTATCATTCATACTAGGTTCCCTTAATGGTCCATATCACATATAGGCATGGTATAGATAGGAGCAAAGAAAAATGGGAAAAGTTGAAGAAATATCACTTCAATGTAAGTGATGATAGGTGCCATTAATTTCATTATGTATGTCATTTCTCCTGGTTGTTTTATGATCAATTGAATGAGACAAATATACAAATGCAGTGCTAGTGGATTTGGTTTGATTGTTGTGGTAGTCAATTAAAAAACGTCAAATATTTCAATGGTTGTGTTCATTCCACAAAAAATACATAGTGGCGCATATGTGGAACTATTTTGAGACTATCCATGGGAAATGAGAGCATCACAAAGTTGAAGTGTGTGTCCAAAATATCCATTTAGAGAGGAGTCGAAGTTATCTAAAATTTGCCTTTTCAAGATGAAAAATTTATAGTCATGTGGTGTACATCACTAATGGTATAGTGACCAAGAGTGCAAGTAGAATGTATAAGGAAAAAACATGTGTAGATATGTTTTTGGAAGGTAATCAGGGTAGATCATTCACATGCATAAGAATGCAAGAGTGTTCCTAGGACTCATGGTTTGCACTTAGTTAGAAGATATAATAACCCTATATTGGAAATATGGATGAGAAAACTCATTTTCTTATGTCCCCGTGTAACGATAGTGAATGAGATGAATGTGAATCATAAAATTGGGTTAAAACATGACCTCTCATAACACTTTTTATTTATCAACATGCAATTGTTAAATTATCCCCATTAGAAAAAAACCAATCATTTATTTATCCAAACTGTAATTATATCTTAGATATTATACATCCTAGTATGATTTGTAGTCTCCTTGACTTGTCTATGGTCATTCATTAGATATTAATGACCTTATGTTATCTTATATCTTGCTAAAATTCATTTCATATCCATTTATTTCAATAATATTCAACACTTTATATTATATTCTACACACATGTACGTAGCGGCTGCCTCAAAACATAATGAATGGGGTGGAGATTATTGGTGGTCAAATTGTTTAAAGGTAAATCAAACCCTTAATATATCCTTAATTGGCGATGAAGGAAACCAATTCCGAGTTGGGTCAATGGTTGTTAAAAGAGAATACTTGACGTAAGACAACAAAACAAGAAATAAGGGTAGTTATGTTTAAGGATTACAAATAAAATGCAAGTGTGTACCACTTTTAAAAAATTAATCATTGGTAAAATCCTCCAATATTTACCAACTCGATCTTTTAGTTATAGCACTCACATGCTAGAACTTTTGAATATATTTTAAGTATTCTAGTTCAATTAAAAATATTATTGACATTTTCACCCACAACCTAGAGTCATAATAAACTTTTACAATTGATGTAAGGCCAACCGAAATAGATATCTTTTGTATGCAGATTCGTTATTATGACTATTTTTCAAAAATGTTATTGTACAAATGAAATCCCCATATCCTATCTATACCTTTTATGTATATCTCATTTTCTTTTAATATTCGCATGGTCCATTTGTATTTTCAACTTCCCTTATAACGTTATGTCTAACCCTGACACAAACTTTTGCATTGCATGCCATTGAATGAAAGGATAGGTCCAAAAGTTAACTTTTGCATTGCATGCCATTGAAAAAAACCCATTATGAGTGAGGTAAATTAAGTGATTCACCCAATAAAAGGATCAGAACAAAGAGAAACAAATTCGCTCACGCTTTTTGGTCGAGGTTCTTTGGACATGAATACCAAAAAAGGACTCAAAATGAAAGTACTCACCCATTGTGGGTGAGGTGGACTAAGAGACTCGCCCAAAAAAGGCTCAAGAGAAACATAATCTCTCACCCTTTTTAGGTTGAGTATGAGTTACAAGTCACTCACTCGACAAAGGAGAGTGAGGTTATTTAGGTACAAAGATAAAAAAAAAAAGCTTGGAATGAAGAGAAATGGAGTTGCTCACCCTTTTTGGATTGAGGTATAAGGTATGAGTATCTCGTTCGATGATGTAATGTGAGGTTGTTTAATGTCAATTCATGTGGCTGATGGAGGAAGGGTTTCTCTAGCATAATTACCATATCCGAAATCAAATGGAAGATATGGCTCATTGATCTAACATCTAGTTTACATTTTACCATGAGTTGCAACTCACATCCAAATTGTATTCAAGCATACTTACAAAAATGGTCTTGGGGATATACAAACCAAATGGATCAAAAACATTGCATTCCATCACCTCACAAACCTGTGTTTTCCATTCTAGAGCCTAACACACCCTTTGTCTATGTCCAAGGAAATGATTTTCAAAGTTTACCCCCAACTCAAACTTATGCATTGCATGTCACTAAATGAAACCACATATCTACAAGTTGTCCAAAAGCCAAATATTAGGGAGTGTGTCTAACAAAGAAAGGGTGCTCCTGGAATCATTATAATGTCCAAAGTACAAAGGAACATATGACTCATCAATCTCACCCTTGGTTTATACTTCATCACCAATTGTGATTTCCATCCAAATGGCATTCAAAGACACTTTCATCCATGATTAGGAGATGGAGTTGTTAGTTGAAAATTGTGCTTAGAGACAACAACAATGAATCTAACTACGATGGGTTTAGTGACAAGTAAATAGGAAACAACACCATCATGTGAAAGTGCACTCGGAAAGTCAGGTACTCCTACCAATGGGGGCGATTACCAAGTTTTGAGCTAGTTACATGCATGATTTAATGATATAACATGAATAGCATACACATGTGTAACTTTTAAATTTTAACCATTTGTAAAATACCTATTAGACAAGAAAAGTAGATGTGACCAAAGTAGATTGGCCATTGGAAGATGGTCCCATAATAGATGCACCAACAACAGAGTGTACCAAGGTGGCCTCACTAAAACTAATGGGGGTTATAGTAGTAAGTTAAGGGGAAACAACACTGCCATGTGTACCTGCATTATAAGGGCCTAATATGATAGGAATATGAGTCTATGGTATAGAACATGCATGGAATACTCCTACCAGTGGATACAATCACCAAATTTTGAATATTTAGATGCATGATTTAATTATAATATGATCAACTTATACATGTAATCTGTAAAGTTTAGCCATATGTAAAATACCTGTGAGTAAGGCATGTCAATAGGGATTGAAATACCAATACTAGCATGGAAATATGAATAAAAATTTGGGGAAAAATAATCCCGAGTTATTGAATCAAACTAGGATGAATAGAAATTCCAATGATGGGAATTCTTGATGTTTCCGCTAGAAATTGACTCTAAGGAATCATGTTGCATGAAAATATAAAACAATACTTTATAAGGTAATATAAATAATTAGTTTATATGATCTACTTAGTGCTTATGTCTATGTGAATTTTTACCATTAAACATGTAGCAACAACATTGGGTCGGCCATCCATGTAAGATATGGCATAGTCATATCACTAGGAGATGTGACAATCTAATAATATAAGATCGGTGACAAAGAAGACACTAGGTGTCTCTATTTGAGTCATACAAACATGCATGATTAAACAATAGGAAAAATCATGTGCAATGAATCAATTCAATCAATAAATATGAAAAGGTTATACATTACTAATTATTTATTTATGCCATGGCCATGACCACCCTTATGCTCGTATTGCTTTGTGGAATTGCCTCATGTGTCTACCATAGGATGAATAACCTATGAAAAAAAAATCAACATTTTCTATTATAATTATGTATTGGGAATAAATAAAGTTTAGCTAAGAATTCAACTAAATGAATACCTTGGTGGTGGTAGTAGGCAAGGCACAAGCACATCAATATTTTTCCCGTGCCAATAAGTATCTAACAACTACAAGTTTAAAAAAATATTATATATAGTACTTTATGCACTAAAACATCCACCATAAGAAATATCTCCCGAGGGGCGATTGTGGTAAGTCTAGCCACAAAATATGCATGGATGTGAATACTAACCATGGCCACTGCTATATAATGATTGACCTCCACTTCTAGGTAGTGGTCCACCCCCATTGAAAGATGATGGTCCTACCCCACTAGGCGGTGATCATCCCTCCCCACCAATAGATGATGGCATCAACTAGTCAATACCATCAACAAATGTGGCAGGCTAGACCATTATCTGTGTTAATTGGAACAATGTTTCCTGTGTTTGTGGAATAAATTTATCTAAATGTGGGAATTATACTCTAGGTAAATGCCTATGGGGTGCAAGGATTAGGTGCTTTTGATATTAGTTCCCTACATTGGGTTGATATTATGACATCCCTAAACCAACCCCCTAGAATGTTAAGTGATGAAAATAGTTAACATGTTTCCCAAAACCAACTTAGCATACATTTTCCTCTAAAAGTATAATGGGATTTAAATATTCCCTAAACCAACCCCCTAGAATGTTAAGTGATGAAAATAGTTAACATGTTTCCCAAAACCAACTTAGCATACATTTTCCTCTAAAAGTATAATGGGATTTAAATATTATTATGAGGTAGTACATCAAAATACATGTACCACATATCCTTCCAGTTATCAATAAAAGGTTGATAAATACACCAGTTGATAGAAATATGAGGCCTACTAGTGTTTGGGATTTATCCTATATGAGGGTATATGAAAAGGGTGGATACATCCTCTCTTATAATATTTAGTTTTTTAATGGAATTATAATCTAAATTGTCTACATATACATGATGCTTCAACTCTCTATATGGATTAATATTGTATACTGCCCTATTTTTCTGGTTAATTATACAAATACATGGATCTATAATATGGAAAAGTGAGCACCAAAGCGGGTCTCCACCCCAAAAAACATCTCTCAAATTTCTTAGGTTGGACATATTTCTTAGAATTTTGACATTAAAGTCCATCTATGGTGGGGCATTGTTTGGGGGGTTTACATTATGAATGTTTGAGCTTGGGATTTTGGTAGTCATTTATTACCAAAAAACAAAATATTTTAAAAAACTGTAGTGAGCATAAACCAAAATTTGGCAAGAAAAATTCATTGCAAAGAATAAAAAATATGGTTTATACCACCCATATTGAATCATATTCTTTCCAATACTACCAATGAGAGTGATTCCAAAAACAACCTCAGAACCGAGTGCCAATTTCTTTAGATAATTTGAGATCTGTGGGCTTGGGGTAGTGTAATATCCAAAATCATAATCATGTTTTGGGCTTAGCTGTGATGAGAAAGGCACAAATATGAAGAATGAGGCATGATGATGGAAAATTTTCTTTTTCTTTTATGATATAAGGAATTTGCATGTGTTTTCGTGAAGCAAAAAAATGCATATGTTCCTCTACCCTAGACTATGTGTTAAATGTCTTGTCATGCTTGATCCTCCTTAAACCTATCGTTTGGAAACATGTTAGCATTTTGAGCTTTCACAATATGAATGTTTTTAAAACCTTATATTGCTTCTTAAAGGTCCACCAACTTCATCCATTCACCCACTTGTATACAATGGGAAAACCAATAAACACAAAATTTAACTCTGATCAAGATAATTAAGCACTTGATATTTTGATGTTTTAATCATTCATAGTGTGGTGTATTAGTGTGAAGGGTTTTCAGATTACAATAATACCTAATCCATCTTTAGGGAAGGATAAGACATATATATTAGGATAGAAGATGCAACATAGATGCCATAATTGTGTTAATAAATGATTACCTATATTAATAAATAAATGAAAAAAAAAACAATGGTAAGAGAAAAATATAAAGAAAAAGGTTGGCTAG